>JAQFYM010007483.1:0-10330 GCA_034694785.1 Agrenia bidenticulata
AATCAAGCTACTAAATTTATTCACTTGTACTTCTCCTGGGCAACAAAGTCACATGTGCATTAAACTAGGCAGACAGCTGTTAGCACGTAGAGCGACACGGCACACGCAGAGCCAGCGCTGTTTACGCATATAATAAAATGAACCCTTTACATACAGATTGCACAAAAAAACAAAGAAAAACACAAAAAACATACGTCTTATGCGGAAGCAACTAAAAGCAAAATGTTTCACGCTAAAAAATACATATAGAGTGACATGTTATACAAGCGGGTTATTCTATAGAATAAAATTGCAGCCAGACTATAAGGAATATACACTAGTGGCAAATAAATTTATTTTTAGTGTATTTTGTTGCATTTGGGTATACCTCTACGCACGTGGACAGCGCCAAAAACGACTTTTGTTACCGTTGCATAAATACAAAATGTGTATATAACATCTTGCCGTAAATTAAAGAACCATGTATGGTTCTTAGAATGTAGATTTAAAGCAGAAAAAGGATTTTAAGTGCGAATATTGCTATTTCCATCTGTAAAAATAGAAATTGAGAAAATAAACAAATAGAAAAAAAATGTAAAAAGTTCGTATTGCGAGACTTTTTGCGCTATTATACTGCATGAAAAACGCAAAACCCGGACGTCAAACACTTTTTTTATGCATCAAACTCATGATATTTATTGATGTTAAAAATAAAGTTTTATATTGTACTATCATTAGTTGGGATCTTTTTTTTAC
Source organism: Agrenia bidenticulata (assembly GCA_034694785.1). NCBI lineage: Eukaryota > Metazoa > Arthropoda > Collembola > Entomobryomorpha > Isotomidae > Agrenia > Agrenia bidenticulata. The sequence continues at coordinate 736 of JAQFYM010007483.1, forward strand.
AACTATAAAAAAAAAAATTTAGTTTTAATTGCACTTACTTCTGTTTTATTATACTATATGTTATACACAATTTTTTTTTTGCACTTTATCTGTCGCCCCTCCGCCTAGAGAAGCAAACATATGCGTTTTTTGGCGTGGCCAGTAATTTTGTCTGCCGAGGACTGGCAGTGTATACTTTTTATGTAATGGCGCTACCAAACACGATTTATGACGTACAAATCTATATTATTTTTTACAAAAAAAAATCCATACTTAAAATTGTCTATTTTATTATTTTCAATCAATATAATCTCAGCACAAAAAAAGTTTCCTCGTATTAGATGTAAGCGCAACTTTGCATTCAAGCAAAAGATGGCGTACGCCCGTATCAGTGCAATGTACTATTACGAGTAAAATGCATCAAAAAAAACCAGTAACAAGATAATACCCAGGTAAAATAGCAAGCTCATTACATATTGTCTCAAAGACGTTTACAGCGCGCAGTTCAAGTGTTGCGTTTTTATATGGCTAAGCTCTGTGCACGTTACGTCTGATAATGGTGATGTTATATATATATACCAAGCGCGGCTTTTTTGCGAGGTTTTAAACAGTAAAAATACAAAGAACATCGAAATAAATACAAATGATACAAAAACAAAACCAAAAAACTATGTAATAAAATAAACAAAAAGATTTTATCAAGTTTTTGAGTCGTACAATACTGTAAAATTTGCTCATTTTTGGTTTTTACAAGCAAAAAGATCGGTTAAAACAAACTTAGAGCATATCCATATTACTTACATCGATTTAATAATTCCATTTTTGGTGTAAAAACCCAGTTAAAACATTAGTTTTTATTACGTGTAGACGTTACAAAAAAAGCTGTAAATTGATAGATTTTTTTTTTGTTTGTAGTAATTTATTAGTTTTATCGTTTATAAAATATATTAAAAAAAAATTTATAACTATAAGTTGACTATATTTTTTTAAGCTAGGTTTTGAGTAATGTATTTCGCTACTACTTCATAAAATATTTTTATATCACGGCTTAGTATCTAGCTAAACTCTTTTAGCTGCAGATAAAGATTATCACATGCTACATGCCATTCCTGCTTATATACGTGGGCTGCGCAAGTGTATTTTTGCCGTGTTTTTGCGGTGTAAAAGTCACTTCTTACCTCATAATCTGCTTGCAAAGTTTATTTTTTGTGTACACCTTTCTAGCAATGTCATTGCACAGGAACATGTTTACAATCTGTATTTGCCAGTTGTAATGACGGATATGCTTGTTTTTTATTTTCAGCAAACAGGTCGCAGGTAAACTGTAATATGTAGCGTATATGTGGCAAGCTAAATCATACTTAGTAGTTGTTTGTAGAATGCACGATATTGTTAGAAAAAAGTAAATTTTTTTTTTATTTTTAAAGGAATATTTTCTAGCTAGCAAACACAGTGATTAATTTAAAAACCACATCGTTATACAATGTACTCACATGTTGCACAAAAACCTAAGGTCGTGGCTCTTGTGCCAAAGAAATATTTCTTTCTTAAAAATATTTCTTCCCGGTAAAATATTTCTTTTTTTTTTGCCTTCAAAAAAAAGGTCAAATGAGAAATATATGTTGAGGTTTGTTTATATTTTTGAACCCCCTTCTTTAGGATTCGAAAAAAATAGAAAGATTTCTCTTGGCTGAAATATTTCATAGAAAACAATATTTCTTACCCGAAAAAGACATGGCCTAATATTTACCGTGTAACTTAAGTTTGCGTTTATTTACAATATACGAACTTGTCATATTTTACGCGTTTTACTGTAAAAAGGTTGGTTGACCCTTAATGGCTAAGGAAGTATACAGGCGACGAAAACTTACATATGTATTTTATATATTTATGTGACTTGAAATAACTATTCGTAGTATTACTGTATCTGTTGATCCATATGCTTTTGGTATCAAAACATCGTCGCTATAAATACAAAACATTGTTATTGACATAATGTCAGCGACTAAATAGTCCTTGCTTTAACTTGAAAAAAATGAATGGCTTTTAGTTTTTTATCTCTTTTTTAATAATAGAAAGAGTTAAGAACATATATATATATTAAACTTATTGGTACATGCGGTTCTAAATTTTATTCGTTTAGTTCAATACAAGTTTTAATATTTTTTGTCTCATAAGCTATGCATGTGCGCAAATATACAAGCAGAGTATACGATGTGATATTAGTGGCTACTAAAAGTGCTAGAAAATAGTGCAAAGCAAAATAAATTGATATTTGTGTAGACTTTAAAACCTCGACAAAGTGGTTTTATATTTATTTCCTGTGGCCGAGAATAATAAGGACATCTAGAGAATCAAAACGTTTTTGCATTGTAGTTTTAGTTATGAAATACTATATAATGTCTGTATGCGTTACATATGGCGTGTTTTTTTGTAGTGTATGCGACCTTTATTGTTTTTCCTTGCATTTCTAAAATTTTTATTTGTGCCTTAGATAAACTATAAAAACTATGTTAAAGCAATTTTTGTATCAATATGTGCTGCAATCACATTAAAATTATTCACATGGGCTTTTTACTTTAACATAAATTACAAACATTGTGTTTTTAACAATTTTCTTAGTTCGCAGGTACCCAAAAGAGCAAGTATACAAAAGGTTATTAGTACTGTTGTTACCGATGTGGTGCACGATTTGGTTTTTTGTATTTGTTTTGTAAGTTGATTGCAAATATAATTTACCCGCGTATTATTTAAGCATTTAATTCGTACAAGTTGTGTTTTTTAAAAAAATGCAACAAAAAGTTTCTCTTAAAAATCAATTCTACATTATATCATTACAACAAATTTTTGTTTTGTAAAAATGCAAAAAAAAAACCGTGCCCGGGTATCAATCTGTTTTTTTTATGATTTTAATATATTTCTTTTATGTGAACTATTGGTTCAAAACAAAAAAATCAAATATTTTTGCGAATAGGTTTAAAAGATCCGAGTGAGTTCGCGCGATAGTAAAACCAAAAAAAAAACAGGGAAGCCTACGCAGCGCAGAGGCGGATCATCAATGTCCGTAAGGGTAAGGGCAAGACCATTTTGTTTTACGCGCCAAACAGCATGACTTACAACTTTATAACAATGTCAAAATGCATTCTGCACGCATAAATTGCATCCGGTTACTACGAAATATTCTTGTAAAAGTTATTACACTTTTTATGCAATAACACAACCAAAAAAGTCTTTTTTAGTAGGCCTTTAAGTAGAAATTCTTTTTTTGCCCTTATTGTCATCTGCTACTGCGCGCGTCGTTTTTACAAAAAATATATAAAAAAATTAAACCGCCTTTTGCTTTCTATGTGCTTATTTGTACGTACCGTTAGTTCGATTGCACCAGTTTAAAACTATTACAAAGAAAAACAAAACTATAAGCAAAAAATCAATAACATGCAAATGCAATTATGGAAATTCAACAGTTAAATGCTAGCAAATAGTAGGGCAAACAAACAAGACTTATACGAACCATACTTCTATATTTATATTTATGCAAAGAAAAGAGTATTTTTCGTGTAAAATACTTCTTGTATAGTCGAATTTTATTATCAAACTATTTTTTATCTATAAAAAAATATTTATACAGCATTGTAAAACTTAAACCCCTAGGCAAAAGTTTATTAAATATATTTTTTTGCTGATGTTAGAAATATACTACTACCGCTTTTTAAATATAATTATGTATACAGAAATAAAAACTGTCTTAATGTATGAAAATTACAAGTCAACGCTTTAGCCGGTTCCACAATAGACACTCTTTTATTTTTAAAGGGTCGACAACAACAAATGCATAAAAGAGCGTTATATTTTTGCATATGAAAGGCCAAAAAACATATCGGTATTAATCGTAGATTTTTTCAAGTAGATGCACGCAAACAACAGTCAAAAGAATAAACCAATTTATAGCGCATTTTTTGCGCGATGCGTACGAAAAATAAATCAATGACGTAACTAATCATTTACAAAAAGTATGCAAATTGTTTTTTGCTTTGATTAGTTTATAAAAAAATGAAGAATATAACAGTTTTTTTTTTTTGTAAATCTATATTGTCACATAGATAGTTACCTATCAAGCACAAAAATGTTATACCATGAACAAAAGCAAGAAGTACGCTTATATGCCAAGAATAAAAAATTGCATAACTTATAATGAAAAACAGTTAAAGCTAAAAATTAGCCTTATAATTTTATCATATATAGCCGTAAGCAATATATATCAACTAGCAATGTTAACAACTCATAGCGGTGCGTATATCTACCGCATTATATTATATAGTAAAAATAAAATACAAAAGTTTCGGATGAGGCTCGCCAAGCAAAAAAATTTCACGCTTTACGGCCACTACAAAGTTAATAGGTTTTTTTTATTGCTTTTTCTGCAGCTTTTCTGTTTTTTGCTCTTTAACGTTTTATCATATGTTTTTTTTAGTCTGTAAAAATATCAAGCCAACAATCTATCAAAACATACCATTTATGTCAAAAAAATACAATTTTAATTGGAATTAATTTTTTTGTTACCAAGTACCATAGACCGCACATCAAATACCGTTTCTACAGTTTTTTATATTTATATTGCTTTTATTTATATGAACAAAGTGACGGTACAACGCACTTTTGCACTATAATTGTACTCCGGGCGAAGTTTTTTTCGGGATGCATACTTCCTTGTGGTTTTTTTATTTCACTAAGTTTTTTAAAAAATGTAACATGTAGTACAACTTTTGAAATACCTTTTTATCCTATTAATTTTTTTCGTCTGTTTTTTTTTTCTTTTTTTAAGTAAAAGTAATTACTTTCTCTTTTTTTTTTTGTATTCCCACATCTACATATTATACTTACTTAACTCCTGCAACTACGTTCTAAGTATTAGTAAATTTATACAAAGGCATGTGTTCTCAGCTTCACCAGGGGCATTTTATCACCTTTGTAGACTAACCGTAAGTAATGTGTTAGTACCCTTTTTACCTTTTTAGGGTCCAGGTTAATGTTTCTAAAACACGTTGCACAGTTCACCTAAAGCGGTTTACCTTGTCACAATCGAGGTATGCAAATCCGTCTTGTTTTGATGCAAAAACTATAATCTAGCCAAATAAAAAATTGTTTTTACTTTGATGTTATTATCGCAGTGTAATTCCAAAAAAAACTCTTATCATACAAAATTAACAAATTTTTACCCTTTTACCTACTACAAATCGCACTTGCCTTTTCGAATCATCCCCGTGTTTTACGCAGTCATTTTTATACCCTCTTTTTTTTTGTCAAATCAATTAGATCGATGCCCAAAAATTTACCAAAAAGTGTAAATTTTTATACTTGAGCGTGCTTTTTTTTCATTTTGTGCCACATGTTTTCCACTTTTTTAGTACCTCATTTTATTGCCTTTTTGATATTATTTATTATGCTTAAGCTATTTTTGTAAGACTTTCCGTGTGATTATACTTTCTATATGTATTATGCACTAAAAGCTGCTTCTATTGATGCAATTATTAACATCTTATATCTTAGACGGCTTATCTTTGTTTCTTCTTGCAGCACTTATATATGTGCTCATTTACTGGGTAGAGGTGCGCATATCTTTGTCCTGCCTTTTTTCTTAAATATACTTTAGACACTTGTGGGTTGGTTCAGTCTTGATATCTGGTTTTTAAACCAATTGGTATGGCGATACATCATAGAATACATCGACTATTTATTCCGTTTTTCTGCTTATTGTAAAACTTGAAAAAAAAAACTCATATATTAACAATACCATAATTTTACTTTTGGCGAACACAAACGTATTTTTTCTTTAGTGCATCTAGAGCCAGTGATCTGTTTTTCGATTGCGTTTTATACATCTAAAAAACCGCCTACAGGTTTACAGCTCAATATCCAGCCAAGATCTTGTTTCTGTTATCGTAGTATTCATTTTTTTGCAACTATGTTTCTACATAGATATGCGGTTAATCTTCTTTTTTGCAGAAACAAGATCCTTTTCCATTTTCCTAGTTCTACTTATACGGCGAAACTTTTTTTCGGTGTGTGGTTAAAAAAGCTTTGTTGAGCAGTATAAATTTTGCGCATTTTTTTGCATATTGGAATTTTCTTTGTTTCATTTAGACTTCTTTTATTTCCTGCTTATCTTTAAAATCGTTGCGAAATTTCTGCAATGCTCTTGTAGAAAGTTCCGTTATAGTATATTATGCCAAGATATTTTCTCGAAACATCTTTAGTGCGTGTATTCAGGTTCTCTCTTTCTTTTGGCTATTTTTCGGTTTTTAGTGTTATCGATATTTTATTAAATTATATTTAAGAAAATCGATTTGTTTAACACATAAAAAAATTTTATTAGACAATATTTTGGAAATATAATTTTTGCTGTTTTAAAGCACCCATCGTAATTCAATTTAAAATGTTATTTATTTTTAGCAAACAGCCAAATTTCATTGAATATACTTTTTTCAATAGTTCAAATCATATTATTTTTTATTTGTCGCATCGTTTTTAAAAACTAGCAACAAAAGTCCTTTATGCCTTGCGGCATGTTTTTAAACTGTAGCAAATTTCTACCTGTATATACAGGAAGTATTGGACGGTCTTTTTTTCTTAACTCCGCTTATATTAATTCATTAAAAAACCATTGTTTTTAGCTACTTACGGCTGGTGTAGTAGACAGTAACATCTTGTATGCGTGACAACTTAACGTGTCATCTGATACAAGTTGGCACAGCTTTCTTACATCGAGAAAAATGCAAAGGTCATCATTTGCCTTTTAATCGTACACCAAGAAAAAGCTACACAAATACACGGCATTGTTAGTACCAGCTTTAGCTTTGCCATTCTATTGTACGATTTTCTAGATATTTGTTTGATATATTCGGTATTGTAATTTCTTTTCTGCGGCCTCTGTTTATTTCAAACAGTAAAATTGTAGTCTTTTTTGTGTTTTTTTGTATTTGTGTGTTTGAAAAAAGGCTTTGATTAAATGTTGTTTCACACGTATTTTTGTATACGTAAAAAAATGCTGTCATCGTGTGCCTTTTAACAGTAATTTTATATTAAAACACTAGAAACAACCGTATCAAAACCATCGGGCTAGTTGAATTGGTATAGGCGCGCCATTTTAAATGTTGCCACGCAATGTTCCAGTGCCCCAAATAATTAGCAACTGTGGCGATCCCATGTCCATGATCGCTGTATTTTCTATCGTTTGCAATAAAGATACGAGGCTATATGTTTTTATAACACTGCACACATACTACTAGCTCATAATGTTTTTTATATCTATTGCAGCGTTTCGCCCAAGGCTCTTTCGGGTTAAAACCTAAACAAATTCAGTGTCTTTGATGTATAATGTTGTTTTTGTGATATTATTTTAACAAAGTAATATCTATTTGCAAAAGTAGCAGAGTTGCAGCGTTATCTTAGTTTTTTTTGGCGAATTTTCTAACAACTTTTTGCGAGGTCTGTCTGTAGTAATAAGTAATTCCTCTCCTCTACCAATATCTAGATTCTACGTTCTAGTATTTCTGGTACTGACTGACTAAATATAACTCTTTTTGCAGTCACTATTGCCTGCGCACAATTAAATCTGCAGAGTACAAATATGTTACCAAAAAATAGTTGCTGTGTTTTTGTCAGATCTTTATGTTTTTATAAACCGATTGTTTTTTGCCACAAAAAATTACATCACTTTTATCTTTTTATTTGTCAGGGTCTGCGTACAAAAACACGACTAACAATTTTAAAGCTTGTACATGTCTCAGAATTTTTATCTTGCCGATTTTAGTAAACAAACAGTTTTTCCGTGTTTTTGATTATATTAATACAATACGGAATCTTTTTTTGATATCGCTCTGCACCATAATAATTACAAATCATTTTGCAAAAGGTAATGTTAAGTGTTTGTTTACTAAAGGTCACTATTCTAGTATTTGAGTGCTGTTTATTAGCATTGTCAATACCACAAGCATGTTCAGCTAACTTTTCCCGGTAGTATGATATAAGTTAAAACGTGTTTCTGCAACTAAAACAGTATATAATTACCAGTTTTGGATATCGATTGCATAGCGCAAGAGATATAACGGTTGACCGATAGAAAAAAACATTTATTTATTTGGTATCCTATTATAGCTTTTTATTTATTAGCTTTTAAATACACAAATTAAAGTAATTATATCCTTTCAAATATTGCAGACTTGCAATCGATTGATACATGTCATATAAGCCATCAAAATACCTATCATTCTGCATAAATGCAATTTCTGCCTATGGATTTGTAGCGCATCTCAAATACCAGTATAGCAGTGTAAGTAGGCTGTTCGTGATTTTTTATGAACGAAGATCTGGTATGTTACACTTTGTCTCTAACAAAAACTAACGAAAAATGTTCAAACATAAAAATCAACTGCAAAAAGCATTGCGTATATTGTCTAGTCTCTAATAGTCCAACATTAACAAATAATACATGCAAGCCTTATAAGAGCTTTTTTTCAGATATGTAAGCTGGTTTTTGTCGCAATTTTTGTGCTTTTTTTTGTTGCTGTATTGTCGAATTTGTCGATTGAAATACTAGATGAAATCATGGCGTACTGTTAACATTGTCTTAATACTTTGTTTCGTTATTAACTATATTTTTTATACCTGCTTTTAACAATTTTTACATAATATGATACAAAAACTTAATCTTTACGCCAATACAGTACATCCATCATCTTGTACCTTTTTCATTTTTGGGTATTTTTTAAATTCAATAAAGCGAAAAGAAAAAAAGCATGATAAATAATTTTCAAATAATCCTACATGTTACATTGCAATTTTTTGTATTGTTGCTATCATTTTTACGTATATGAGCAGAATTCTTCGTGACTTATTTACTATATTTGTTGTATTTCTCATTTTTAGAAACTCCCATTGTTAGGGACTCAACTGTATATAGACACCTATTAGCTCAAATGCATATCGTTGTAAGATAATACATCTTAAAAATCTTACTTACTTTTCTTCAATCATGAAACAATTTAAATGATTTATATTCGCGTAAAAAAGTAAACAAATCGTATGAAATAACAATAGCCGCTACAGTAATTGCTTTTTTAGTATATGCAGTTTTTTAACAAGGTGCGTTACGCAAGTTTGTAACGTTTTACAGTTGTATTACTAGACTGTTCTTTTTTAGTAAACAAAAAAACAAGTTTTAAAGGATATGCATGTAATGATCTTGTAATAATTAAAAGGACCCGTGTAAGAAACTAACAAGTATGTACAATATATTAAACAGAAAAGAATTAAAAAAAAGAAATAGCCTTACTTTTTGTATTGTAATTTTTAAAACGATGCTTGTTTACAAACTTTATATTTTTGTTAAATGAATTTAGAACTTTAAATACAAAATCAATTTTACAGTATTATATGACCATCGAATGATATATACTCTATATTATTCTATAAATGGTTTATATTTATCCTTTTATACACATTCTACCATTTTAGTTTTTTTTTTAGTTTTTGTGTAACACTTGAAGTTTAAACGAAGAAGCATACAAAATTTGGTGCAAACCCTTGTTTTATATTTATTTTTTTGTGAGTTTAAACA
>JAQFYM010007484.1:0-10329 GCA_034694785.1 Agrenia bidenticulata
TATTTTTAAAAGAATAAAAATCCATTTTTTTTTATGAAAGATATTTTTCTGTATCCTTTCACGTTGATTGTGTCAACAAGTACTATCATGTGTTTATACACATGTTTTTTTAAACTTACGGTTCGTTATGTTTTCAGTTGAAATTTTTATTACGGGTATGTATCAAACTATGCAAAAACTGCGTACGACTCTAACATGACAAATCGCATCAAGTCGTATTGTATTGATTGCCAAGACATCTGTACTTATAGTCTAGGATGTGACCGGGCCGCGATCTTTGCATTTTCTTTGGGTACCGGGTAATTTATGTTACCTAAAAGCATAGCAACGATACAAAAAAGTATACAGTTTTTTTTCCATGATGTATGATCCACAAGTCAATTAAAGCAAGTTTTTTGCGATAAACTGTTTTTAACCTATCTAAAAACATAAGTAAATTCGCAAACCAAAAAAAAAAAAAGCAAGAGTCGGTGGCGAGGTATAAAAAAACGCTTTTTTGTCTAATTCTATATTTCGGGAGACATTTTGGCTTAATAATACCAGTATAATCCTTTTTTTATAGATTTAACTAAGGGATAGGCTATTTGATTTTAAAATACAACAAAACCATTCGATTTGTACAATTATCGTCAAAAAACATACAAGTGCACATTACACAAAAAAAAAAAAATTACGATATTTTGTTATCAAAAAAAACGTTTTTTGTAGTATTTATTAAAAAAAAAAGCGAAACAAAACCCACAGCCCTACAAATGCGTTATGTATTTATAGATCACAAAATTTGCAAAATACACTGGTGCCGCATAAATCCGTTCATGATATACGTTGGTCTATTAAAAAAAATCAATTTCATTTTTTGGTATCTAAAAACAAATTATTATGTGAATTTTCACACCAATTATATGTCGATATATGGGCTAAATTACAAATAAATACTCTTTTGTTATCTTGTATTTATATTCCATATGTTAAAAAAATGGTTTATCGTTTCTCTTCATATAGATTTCCAGAAAGAATGGAAATCCTTTACACAATCGTAACTGACGCATTTATTCTGTTTTTTACTGTATAACGATACATACGTATGTAAAGCTAAACATACAACATGACATGGGCAAATTTTTGTAAACGTTCTTAATATGTCGTTTTACAGATAATTTTCAGTAAAAAAGACATGTTTTGACATTAAAAAACTACGTTAAGAGCTATCATTCGCAACTGTATGGTAAGGTTAGGTATAAGAAAACTGGTACATGATCCAAATATTAACACAAACCATAGATACACAAATTCTGATAGTTTTAATGAATCGTGCAGGAAAATAAGTATAAACTAAAACGTAAAGTTAAAAGACTAGGAAATAAGTACGAAAACAGGCACTGGTAAAGAACATGCAAGAATTAAACATTTTTTTTTTGTTTAAAAGTTTAAAGCTAGGAAAGTTTTACATTTTTTGCAAGTTATATTCTGTTTTTCGTTTTATTTAATTGAGAGTAATTTTAGCGTAATAACTTTAGGACCGAGAACACTCGATATTATGTAAAGTCGTGTTATAAAAAGAATTATACATTTTCATACAAAATAGTTTTATATATATTTTTTTTCATATGTAAAAGGTTATTTAATCCTTTATATATTTTTGCGCAACAAAAACACATGCCTAAAAAAGATTTTGTCAAAATGTGACATACCAACTTTTATTACATATTTGTAAAAGAACAAAAAAAAAAACAAGATTGTGTTTTTAGAAATCATTGAAGATTATAATTGCGTTTTTGCAACTTATTGCCATATTTGTTGTTTACAATACAATTTTTTTTATTAAAAAATTTTATGTTGTGCATTGACTTATAGATCATAAATTCGGGCTAATTAATTGCTCTCTGCAATACATCCAAAAGGTATAATTAAATTATTTGCATAATTACAAGCAATCGGAAATTTAACCTGTTTAAGTCTATTTTTTGTGTATTTTTCGTATTAAAAATACTTGTGAAAAAGCATGTTTATGTAGGTAAATTATACTATGAATTTAATAAGCTTTGTGTACATCAAAAAACAATTGTAAACTATTCTTTTGTCACGTAATTTTTAGCTATTTGGATAAACGCAGCTAGTTAAGATTTGCCCTCAGCGCAATTTTTTTGTACCTTTTATTCCTGTCGCTATGATGCATAAAATTACAGGTCCATGGACATATTCTTTTTTTCATAAAAAATACACAAACCAATAAAACAAAATAATCTAACTACTGTAAAACCCAGTAACAAGAGTTTTTTATAAAACAGCAGAAACAAAACGCGTAACTGTAAACAGTTTTTTAAATCCTTGACTTCTGACCAAAAATAATACCAACAAATAAAATGAATTGTTCGGATTATAAAAGCTATAGAATAAAGTCTATAATTGGTTGTGTTATTATTACATGATATTATAAAGCATTAGTAGAACCCCGAAAGAAAATATAAAAATCTTATAAACAATAACCGATGCCCTAAAATATACATACGGTTATAACTGCAAATCTTTTTAGACGTGCATAAATGCTTAAAATTAGTTTTAATAATAGAGATTCTGCCAAAAAATAATAATACAGAAATTAGACAAGAAGAGATTTATAAAAACATTCCGTTTTTAATGTAAAATACAGAAATCGATTTTCGAGCAAAACAAGACTCAAAAAAAAAGTTGCGTTAGACAACACTGACACTTCATACAATTTAATCTGTGTTTTTAATTATTAATATTTGTAAACCGTCTTATTTACAAAGAAATGCATATCTTCTGCATCTGAAAGAACGTAGTTTTGCAGAAGAACGGACAGATAGTAGACGCGGATCTATGTATGTTTGCTCGATGAGCTGACCAAAGGACCACGCACAATGTGGGGCCACATAAATGCAAAAACAAAATTAAGATTACAGTTAATTATACGGGTATCACGCAAAATCTGCATGTTATCTTGACAGCAGACAATACAACTGAATAACAATAAATTTCATCGTACGACATAAAACGTCGTATTAGGTTTTTAGATGGTAAATATTAATCTTGTGTACATATAAAAAGATTTTCTATGCTTATTGTGATTTTTTTACGTGCTGCTGTTATATGTTGCTTCTATTTAACCATTGGCTGAGCATGCAAATTTTTTTATTATATGTAAAAAAAAAAGAAAAGAGATTTAAAAACAATAAGTAATTATAAAAACAAGCAATAGACGAGTAATTACAATAAATAAGTTACATAAATAACCAAAAAACTTTTTACAATAGGTTATTACGTCAAATACATAGGAAGCATTTACTATCACAGGCTTTGATGTTTATGTGTTGCTTCTTATACATTTGTTTGTGTGTATTCTAAAAATTGTGAAATAATCCATTTTAAAACTGCAAAGGTTGTTGTTACTTTTTTGTGGTCCGTTGGGGTTTCAAGTTTTAGTTTTTTTTGCAGATTTTGGTAGTGTGCCGTGTTTTTCTCAATATATTTCGCTTTAAAAGATTGTAAAATTATACAAAAAAGGTGACGTATACAGTAAATAGCAGTATACTTTTAGTTAAAAAATATTTATGGCAAATTTTTTATCATATTATACCTGCGGCTGCTTTATCTGTAGTTGGATTACTGTCTTTCTTATAAGAAAATATACATATTTGTAATTTTTACAATTATTGTATTTGTGGGTTTATTGCGTAAAGTTAAAAAACCCAAATGTACAACAATACAGTATTCAGCGTTCTTTTTCTTTAACTGGAACTAAGTGTTAATAAAAGAACAAATTTCACATTCTCCTCTTACCATAGATTGGGTTCATATAAATGAAAAACAAAAAAAAAAGCACCGAGCAAAATATATTATGATTTACCAAAAAAAATATAACTGAAAAACCCAATTACCCCGATCATTGGCAAAATTGCAAAAACCTTTTATTAAGCCAGTTGACGGGTATTTTGGTTTCAATTACTAACCACAGGGCTTATTGAATGTCTGCAGTAAACGACGTATACTCTTGGTACTTTTTTACTATATTTTTTTATATCGAAATTTGCAAAAAAAAACACATTTAATTGCGCAAAAAAATATTTTGTTGTCAAATGTAATTAATTGCTTTTAGTATTGGTTTTTTTTTTGTCATACAGATTTTTATGCCTTTTGTAAGATTTTGACAGCCAAGTGCTTGTATCAGAATACAGGTGAAATTTCTCTAACGGATTACTAGATATATACAAAAAAAGTTAGTAATATAAAAAACCGAAATTTTTATGAAATCCAATAAAAAATTTACAATCACATTTTTGGTGCTTAAAATTTGCGCCAGGGGCTTACAAATTCCCTAATTGCCTTTTTTCTTTCATTTCAGAGTGTTTATGTACATAATATGCATAGAGCAATGGATTTGTTACTGGATGGTCACATAAGTTATTATTTGTTAATTATATCATTTTGAATTTATAAGTTATCCAAAAAAACTTGTATACACTTTATTCCGGACTAGGATCTTAAAAAGCTTAGGGTTCCGGGTCCGGAATAAGTCTTGTATTTCCCTGCCCGGGTCTAATATTTAACATCCTAGCTCACAGTTGTTTATTCAGTTGTCGTATTTGCGCAAAATATGCGTCTTATCCTTCAGGCGTATAAGGGTTACATTTTTTTAAGTTAAAAACCATGTACTCAAAAACTTAAAAGTGAAATTCCGGCATAGATCGTGATGTGACGCGCATCAATAAAAAAATTTTTATTTACTTATAGCTGTTTTGAGGGATGCCAAATCTGCTTAATTGTCGCCAAATTATTTTTATTGTATTTTTGTACATCAAATGGTCGTATTTTTTTCATATGGCTATTTTTTATTTTTTTAGCGTCTTAAAAAATCAATTTACAAAATTTAAACGAACCATGCAAATGGCATTTTGACATCAGTTCTCTATAAAAACATACAAATCAATACGACAAATTGTGTTATGCAATGCCTGAGATAAAAAGTCAAATTGTTATGATATATTGCATCGTGCAATAAAGAATAGGATTTCAAAGTTCCGAAAACGGTTTGGGTACGGGTAACGTTTTTAAGGCCCGACAGAAAAAGCAAATGGTAGAAATTTTCCGATGCCTTGCTTAGTCTGTTTAGATTTTTTTTCGTTTCGGCTATATCTGTAATATTTAAATGTATTAATTCTTATCTGTTAACACATAAACACACATAAACAACTAGAAAAGTAGCGTCAAATATCAAAAAGGTGTTTTAAATGCGTGTACCCTTTCGTTTTTATTCTAAACAAATTTGTATAACAACAATAAATGACAATAAACACATGCTGTTTAACGACATGAAAAAAGCAAAAAAAAACAATTTTTTGTTAAATGGTTTTTCAACCAAACAAAAAATGCCTCTTCTGTCATAAATCAGCTTGCTGTCTTACTAACGTAAGTAAATATGATTTTAATGTATAAGGGAATTAAGTTTTGACGCATATGGTGAGCTAGATCATAAACAACAGTTTTCTTAGAGAATTTTTCAGTTTTATGTTACAAAAATGTGTAAAGGTTTAAATTCAAGTAATTTTACTTCGATCACTTTTTCTTGTAAAAACTCAAAATGTGGGTAAAAAATGGCAAAGGAAGTTTCATTCAAAATCGGTAAACTGACAGTTATGGCATACTAGTTTGCCATTTCAAACATTTTTTCTGCAATAGGTTTATAATAAATGTTAACCAATGCGAAATTATAAGAAGATACAGTTATAACTTACAAAAACTTGTTTGCGCGCAGCGGTTACTACGTATACGACTGTATAACTTTTATTTTTTTTTGCAAATTTTGGGTTTTTCAAATTATAAAAATAATAGTTAAACACCGCAAAAAAAAATTGCTGTTTAGAACTCAAAAAGAAATTTTTGTTCATACACTCACGAACCAAAATTATTAATGTAAAAAATTGTCTTTTTATTGTTTTTGTCTACAGAACCTTCATTTGGGAATCAAAAAATATATTAAAATTGCAAACATGCAAAGATAACACCACAGTTACTTTTTTTAGGGCGTGTTTTTTTTAAGTAATCAATATTTAATTATATAATAAAAAGAAAAATAATTTACGACGTAATATTCGAACTCCAGTATATCTTGCTTGTTTGCGTTCAAGCACAATGATGTAACTATGTATTTTTATTCCAAGTAAGAATGACTATATCTCAATACATAAATAAATAACTAATTTGCCCAGTGGTATTTCTTTTTTTCGTATAACCAGTTCATATGTACTTGTTTGAATTCTGGAAAAGAGTATGTGCTTAATAATGGTTTGCGTATATTTGTGGAGATTTTAATTATGACAATATGTCCTTTTTTTGTTGTATAATATGATTTGCTATAAAAATATATATAAGCGATATTCGTAACATTCATAACGCTAGATTTACAAAAATAAATTTTTGCATAAGCATATCTTACAATAAATATATCGCAGCTACGACACGTGCAAAAACTTATGTAATTGCTCTTGCGTAGTATTAAACACATACAGTAAAAATTTTTATAAGTACGCAGGCTTTGTTATTTCGCGTTAATGTTCTAAATACAAATTGAATACTAAAATAATATATATGACCAAGGCATTTTTATATATTAAGGCTGGATGGTGTGCCCCCCAGGTTTCGTAAAAATCAATATTTATAAAAAAAAGTTTTTTTAATTTGTACTAAAAAAAATTTTAAATATATATATTTTTTAGATACAGTTTCTATTAATCTATTGTAATCTGCGCTAATTTTAAAACAAAAAAAAAATATTAATTTTTATATTTCAAGCGTGCAACAAAAACACTAAAAAATGCTAATAATACAAAACGAGCAGTTTTATCATATATTTACAAAACAAAAGAATACTAAAATCTTTGTTTGTCTATTTCTAATAAACGCAGTCCGGACATGGCTAGATTCGAATACGTAAGAGGGGATCAAGTAATACATTTACAATGACAAAAACCCATACGAGCCATTTTTGTATAAAAAGCACGATGAGGCTAAAATATGTTAAAGCGTGTAAATTACGCGACAGATGAATAGTAATTTTTACAAAACAACAAAATTACAGCATTTTAAACTTTTAAAAAATGTTCTAAAATACAAAAATACAATAAAAAATATTGCATCATACCAGTAGAAGCAGTTTTTAATGTTTTCTAGTTTTTTTTTGAGACACGACGTCGTGCTTTTTGACACACTGAGTCTACCGAGTGCAACGTACTATCCCAGCGTATTGTAAAAAAAAAGATAAATTTTTTGTAAAAAAAACATTTGTTTACACTAAGTACAGTGCTGTAGATTTTTGCAACAGTTTGTATACTTTTAAACAAGGAATACATACTTGACTTTACGAATCATATCATTTAGAAAATGCAACGATAATATTTGTATTTTGGTACATTTATTTTAACAAAAAAAAAACGTTTATCATTCATATGCAAAAGATATCTCATTTTTCGAACTAAAAAAAAGCTATAAACATTGCATAATTTTTCTAAACAAATTTTTTTATCTGTTTTAGAAAACTAAAAAAAATATAAAAATTTCTAAAAATTTCTACAAGACAACCCGAAGCGGACTATGAACATTTTTAGCAAAACAAAGTTCAAAAAAGGATTTGGAATGACATTCTTCAATTTGAAGCAAGTACTCAACAGTAAAAAAAAATTATATGCAAAAAATGTTTTATTTGCACCTTATGAACTTTCCGACACCAAAGAAAACAAAAACGATAACACTATTGCAAAAAAACTCAAAGCAATGCTTCTGTTTGTTTTTCTTAGTCCGCTGGCAAAGTTAACTCAAGGATTGTAAATATGCGTAAACAAATTGTACTGCAAAACGAATCAGCAACTTGATTTAACATGCAAGTTGACAAAAAACCCAATTTTTTATTTTTAAGGATGAACTGAATTTTTTCATAATTATTACTTGTATATTTGTTTTTTGACATTTTAGGCAACCTTTTTTGACCATTATTTCCATTTGACATCTTTATTTTTAGTAAAATTTGAACAGTCATGTATGAGGTTTATAAGATACTTTACTTAGACAGCATGTGAGAAGGCACGACTTAAAGCCGACCGGCATACAAAAAAAAAGATTTTTTTGAGCACATATTTCTAAAACAAATTGAAAAAAAAATTGTACGTTGCGCATTAGAAAGTGAAGAACTATACGAACGATTTATAATGCTTTTTTGTCTTTCGATAAATAGTACAAGTAAAACCGTTTACATACATGCTGTGTTTTTTTGGTAAATAGTGTTGTAAAGGTAGGCATATCTTGTTTTACTTGTTACACGCACATTTTTTTTCTTTTGCTATGATAAGTACAATTGCTAATGTAGTAGCTACGTTCTACATTACAAGATGTTAATAGGAAAAGTACAAGTCAGTTTACGCGGCAGTACACTAGAAATTCTATGCCTTTTTTAAACTTCTAATCCAAAAAAAAAATTTACGTTTTCATATTATCTGCAAGTGTGCTTGACGTGTGGACTGTCATAAAGCTTACTTTTGCCAGTATATTGCAAGACCAAATGTTCCAAACTATATAAAAGCAAATGTCAGCTGACTGTGTACTGCAAAATACATCTTTTGTGTTTAGATCAACAATGATTAGCTTTTTCAAAGTTTAAAGGGTCGGTAAATATTGCCTTGTCAACAAGGATTTCATCAAAAAACCCGACCTTTTTTTCTGATCTTGTAGAACAAGTGCAATATACAAAAACAAGAAAAAGGCGTTATGTGAAGACAGTGGCGTGCCCAGGAATTTTTGTACCGGGAGGTTATTAGAGTTTTTAATAACAATAGTCTCTAAACCATAATTGAAAGATAAATTAAACTATATTTTTTTGTAAAAAAAGTCGGTGACAGAAAATTGTTATTTTGGATTTCTAAAATCAAAAATTCCCGCTCAAAAAGAAAACACCCCTTTAATTTAGGCATTGAAAAATTTTCGAAAGGGGGGAGGGGGTGGCCCCCCTCCCCCTTGGGCACGCAACTGTGTTGAGACCAATAAATTATGACCGCGACTATGAGGTGGTATATTTATGCATCAATATAATAACTACGCAAAAAACTACTTTTCGAAAAAAACTACAAAGTAATTTGTACAAATACCTAATTTAGACACATTTAAAATAAGATTACTACAAAATAAGCATATTTGACAGCGATTATTTGTATTAAAAGCATAAACTATTTTCTTGCACAAATTGACCATTACGTGTTATCGAAAAAAAAACTTTATATACCGTTCGTGACAAAAATGATATGTACTGCCACCCTCTTCCCATATTTTTCTTTACAAAAACTGCTTTGTATAAATGTATACAATCACATATAGTACTCTTATTTTAATACGATTTTGTAGGAAAAGGGGTCACATTCTACTAGTAAAAAACATATTAAACATTTGAATATATTACATAAAATTTGTTTAAAATAAAATATTATAGTGCTATGCAATTTTTTAGCCGTCAAAAAAATTGAACAGACGTTAAATTGAAAGCCATCTGATCATAGAGAGCATTTAAAAAAAACGGCTTTTGTATGCGTGTTTTTTATGTGAAACATTTATTTACGCCTGATTTGTATTCATAAATTTTCTTTTTATTAGTATTTTTGTTTCTTTAACGTAGCACTGTTAATTTTTTATGCCTATCCCAGTCTTTTTTGTTCTTGTTGTTATTATCACCCGAAGAAAAATACAAAAGAGATGAAAAATAAGCCCATACAAAAAACAGAAAAGTCATAAGAAAGCATATAATATACGAGCGGACACATGCAACGATATGAATGAGTGATTTTGACAATTTCGGACAAAAAAAATTCAGTATTTTTTTTATTTGCATGCAAAGTAAACCAAAGTAAACATCGTCTTCTAGTTAGCACTATAATCCTGTAGGATACTAAGATGCGCCCACACAAGTGCATTGTTCGTATTGTAGCTAAATTTTAGTGATATTTTATTTTTTCATGAGAGTTCACAAAACAGAGTATAAAAAAGATACTAAAAATGACAATATAACAACGAACCAGACTTATAGACATCGGCAAACAGTAGTTGTTTCTTTCGGTTAATTATGTTTAACCCTTTCGGCAGCAAAATCACATATATGTGATTTATTTTACACCCCCTAAAGCAGCAAAATCACATATATGTGATTTATTTTTTACCCCCTAAGGCAGCAAAATCACATCATGTGATCTATTTTCTACCCCTAAAGCAGCAAAATCACATATATGTGATTTTATTTTATACCCCAAAAGCTCAAAAATCACATATATGTGATTT
>JAQFYM010007485.1:0-10327 GCA_034694785.1 Agrenia bidenticulata
GGCAAATGAATGATTTTACCGAAAAAGGATTTGATTTAACAAAACCAGATGTTAATATATCTATAAGAACAGGTAATGTAGATAATATGATAAATTTAGCGTGCTCAAAAATACTTAAAGAAGTTTTTTGGCTCAGAAAAGTTAATGAATACAGTGATTATACCCCTAGCGATAAATTAACTAAAACATCGACTTCTGGTTTTAATTATCTTTATAATGAATTGAATAATATTCGATCTAGACTGCGTAAATTGGATCCTGAAGTATGGAAGATAGTAAAAAAAAATATAAGATTTTATGAAATGCGTCGGTGGGCACCTAAATACGTTTTATGAACAGTTAGAGAAGGATGACGAAAATAATACAAAATAGTGGTAAAAACAAAAAAAGATAATTACCTTTGTGAACTATTATCTAAATATATAAATAGGATACAGGGTGCCGAATATGCATGGTAATGTTTGTTTTTTTAATAATTTTTGTTTCCGCCCATAATGGTAAACACGTAAAAAGGAGTATCTAATTTAAATAAACGAATAGATACTATAAATGTATTTTCTTTATATTTTGGACTGCAAAATGTCGTCGGTTTTTTCATAATATGCTTGATTTGTTTGTCATTTTTAATGGGCGGGAAAAAAAGGGCAAGGATACCTAGGGATTTACGGAAAAGAAGGAATGACTAGAAAATCAAAATTGAAAGATTGAAGTATTATGTGGAAAAAAAAAGGCAAGGATCCCCGAGATTTACAAAGAAAAAGCGAATAAATAACAAAAAACAGGAAATAATTAGATAGAAGCTTTAATGTTTATAATCTGTATCTATAAAAACAATACTCAAGCAACATCTTCATTTACTTCATTTCTATGATTGTTTTTATTTTCAACTATTTTATTTTTACTCTTATTATTGCCAACTGGTTTAAATCGCATCACAAGGTCAGTATAAATATATTCATTGTTTATTTTAGAATTTGTGCTGTGTTTCTTTTTCATTTCGATTACCTTATCTCTTCGCAACATTAACAACAACATTTTTTTTCTGTAATCCTCAACAGTTCCCGCAACTGCAGGAATTTCAATGCGGCACTGTCTCCAAACTGCTTCATTATCTTTCTCAAAAAGAATATATTAAATAGATTCATGAACTGTGTTTATGTCTATAGGGGATAATATGGATGCTAGTCCTGTGTTTGACCCATCACTCCATTTTCTTCATTCACATGTTATGTTTGGTGGTCTTTTGGATTTCATCTTAGCTTTCACTGTATTATTTTTCTGTATTTGCTGGTTTTAGCTAGCTCTGCGGATCATCTTTTTCTTCATGGTTCATTTGAGGGGTTTATCAATCCCTTTGTAAAACAGGGATTCCTGTTAAAAACACGGTCTACTAGTTATACAATAAAAACGAAATTTTACATTATTTAATCCATTTTATCTGCTATAAATGATATTCTATGTATTATCTATAACTATAAATTTTTTAATTTAAATTTTACATTTTTAGTCTAAATTTTAGAATTTGCTGTTTTTCTTTGTAATGTAATAGTGTAAATAAAACATATCCACTAAAAATAACACAATTTAGATTAAAATATTCTTTTTCCTATTACAAATTGTTTATAATTATTTTTTTGTGAAATACTGGAAGAAATACATATTTTAATTTAAGAAATGGTCTGTTTAAAAACATGAACTTGACAAAAATTATGGAAACAAAAGCAGCCCATAATGGCCGCTTATTTATGGCTTTTATGGGCTTCGCCAACAATTTTTCGGTAACCCTGATTGGATAAATTGATATTAAAACTTGATCTAAATAAATACCTTATTTTACAATAAAATGCATATAAACATTTCTACTGTGATGTTTATTATCGTGTCCGCTAGGTCTGGGCACTCATGAGTAGAGTAGAGAAAACACGACTACTCTACTCATTTTTACAGGATGTACTATCTACTCTACTCATGAGTACTAGAGGTAAAAAAGTGTTAATTTATTTAGACAAAACCGAATCAAAAAAAGACAAATTATCATGCCAATATAGTCTTAAATTAATTTAGGTAATATCCAGTTTATTTTTTTATACGTTGTATGATTACAATATTAAAGTAAAACTAATCTAGTATCTCTTATTCCTTTTATAAAATAAATATAATGTTCGTGTGGAAATCCTATCCTGATGAGTTTAAAAAATTCAAAAAAAAAATCATTTTGTCTTGATAGATAATGAAGAATTGGCTTCTTATACACTCATATCACAATACTTACTAGTTATATGCACGTTATATTTATGTTTAGGGCCCTCATTATATCCGGAAATTATAAATTATATTTGCTAAAAAATGCAAAATAGATAGTATAAATACTTCCGTACGACAAGCGTACCTTTCCGTACTAGTTTTTTTACGTTATATGTACATTAAACATTGCTTAAATGTTTTCTTTTAACTATTTAAAGAATCATTTTAATGTTTTTTTAAACCCTTAAATGGTCAAGGAAATGGAAGTGGAGAGCAGTATACAGGAAAATGAATATATTTCTAGTTATTTATATATCTATTGGTAAGATGGTCCACATTATACTATAAAAGGAAACTCCGTAACCTATAAGCCGTGCAATCATGCCTTTAAAGTATCTCTTAGAACAAGTGTTGCATCCTTTATAAAGCATAATACATCTAAAGGACATGTGCACCTGTAGATGTGCGCAATAGTATGCGAACTCGCACAAAAAGCATTGAAAATGGGGATGAATCTGATACATTTCATACTAATTATACCATTATGATGACATCTTGCAGTATCATTATGAATTTATGTGATGATTCTGATTATCAAGAGTTTTTACGAAAATAAACGGAAAAAAATATCTTGAGTGCGTATACTTTTAGGTACTAAGTTATACCAAAATTATTTACGGAAAAAATAAATTTTATTTATAATATGTTTTATAACAACGATTTTTATTTAATGATGGACGAAACCCAAGATACCCAAAAAGATAAGTTTAAATATTTTAGTGGTGAAATGTAATAAAGAATGTAGATCAAAACCTTTTTTAATTAAAACAATTGAAATGGAATCATGTACTGGATTAAAATTATTAGATGAATTAAAATGTGTTGTATACTCTTTTTGTCGTGATTATAAGAATTTATTTCATTTAAGGTCGTTAATTACAGATCAAGCATCAGCGTGTGTTTTAGTGGTGCACTTCTCAAAGTGAAATTCCCTGGTATGTTACATATATCCTGCTTAGCACATGCGGTCCATTTGATATCCTCAACATGTGTAAAACACTATGAATTGGTTAATGAATTTATATTGGAACTTTAAAAGTGCCTTACAAATAATGTAAAAAACGTCAATTTGTATGAGAAATCTACAAATTCTGCTTTACCATAATTTCCGATTTTAAAAAGGTGGTGTATATGGCTACAATGTCGAATTTTTATATGTGAACTGGGATAAGATTTTAATATTTACTAAAAAAGTATATAAAAGATATAAAAAAAATCAAGACAAGTTTAATGATAAAAATTTATATGAACAGCTTAAATCAGTCCAAAATTTTTTATATCGTGCTAAAAAAACAAAAATCTAGAAAATGATAATTTGAAAACATCCGAACAAGCATTTTCGATAAAACAAAAATTGTAAATTACACAAAGCACAACATTATATTATACACTTAGTTGCTAGTTGTTAAAAAATCTAGATTTTAGCACAAATGTAATTCGATAAATAAAAATATAAATGTTTAAAATGATTGAAATTAATGTATGAGTTTTTTACCAATGACAAATTTTATTGTCGAAAGAAGTTAAAGTTCATTTAATCGTATTTTGATGATCAGCGAAAAAGTCTTAAAATTAAAAATATTTTTATGCTTCTCTTTTTTAATTTTAATGATTTAACAAAAATATGAAGAAAAAGTTATATATGAAAAATAAAGTTATTTCTTCCATCTTTTTATCTATTTAGTATCGTTTTTCTGGGTATTTTTCAACCAAAAACACCCGTAATATTATTCAGGCAAAAGTTTATAATTTTTATTAAAATGCCAAAATACAAAGAACACGACTTTCATCGCAAAAAAATAGAATTTTACTGCTTATCCGTACGGTTCCGTACCTTTTAATATTTTTAAAAAAATCCGCGGATATTTTGAGGGCCCTATTTATGTTACATCTCTATCATATACCTTCCGTTATTAAACAAATTAAACACTATAGAGGCGCCTCTTTTTCTACCCGTGGGAATTTTTCATTTGATTTAGAATTCTTGATTATTACAATGGTTCTTTCATTTTTACGTTTAATAAAATTTTTGCGACTATGGATTTTTGTTAAATACCTTCCGGTATAAAAAAGTTTAATTTTTTTTTTATCATTGGGGGTTATTTATCAGAGCGGTTTTTTCTTTACTTTTTTTTTTGTAAGAGTATTTTTTAATACTCGGATATATATTACCTGTGGGTATGAAAAACACAATACCCGAAGGTACATTTTTGTTTTCTACCGGCAGGTATTAAGCGAATACCTGCAAGTATAAAATAACATGACCATTGTTTTTAAGTCAAAAATATATCATATATTTCTTTCCGACATATAAAAAATACACCTTGAATGCAATTAATGATATATACGGACAATTTTAAAAAAGCCTCGTCAACTGGTTAAGTGATATTTTATTTTTAATTTTTATAAAAAACATGCATATTATACTCATATTTGAAATTTAGTAATAAATTTTTCAAAAGTCATGTATGTCCACTTTTCTGGCGTTTTTGTTTCTACAGGGACTTTCATACAATAAACATTACTCAAGTCCTTAATGGAAGGTACAGATATGGGTAAACTACGAGGTAGCCGAGTAAAGAGAGTAGAGGAATCTGGTGAAAAATAATATGAGATATACGTAGAGACACCAAATCCCAGGATTCGGGGTTGCCGGGTTAAAAAAAATAAAAAAATTCGCCGGGATCTGTGATCTTTGTATATGGGGGAGATAAAATATTTAATAAACAAAAACTTAGCAAAATGTGTGAGAATTACGGGAAAAACAAGAAACTAAAAAAAATAGTACAGACATAAAATAAAAAGTAAAAAAGTAAATATTGTAAGTTTTTAAGAAAGATTTTGGGGTAGTCTTGATGCCAGGATTCGCCGGGTGGGAAAAAACAATAGTCAGGATCACGGGATCCCGTTCACCGGGATTTGGATTTTCTTTTTTATTTGGCTAATAATTTTTACAAGACTTTTTGTGTTCATAAATATACATTGAAAAAAAAAAACTAGGTGAAAAAAGTTTTATAGTGATTACCATATAATGTGCGCTAAATATTGTTGACCGGTTTAATAAATTCTAGTCGGCACCGTTTAAAAATTTTGTTCGCCAATATTATAAGTAGTTTCTGGACACAATATTGGAAAAGAAGAGGTAAAAAAAATCGGAAAGTATCGGAAATAAAAAAAAAATGCGAATAACACAAAATTTGATTACACTTGAAAATTAAAGGAGTACTTAGATGTATTTATTTTTACTAAACACATAAAACATGTTATACAACCAATCTACTATTTTTAGAGTTTTACTTATATTAATTATCCGCTGACAAAGATTTGCAAAAATATTTAAGTTCTGAAAATAAAAATACAACTGCAAAGAATCAAAAGATTAACGAACATAGTGTCCATATAACACACGTAACATCTGTTTGAGTCATGTAAAAGATATCGGAAAATCCAAAATCCGGTACTTTTTACAGTCCCTACTAGTGAGTAAAAATAAGTAAAAGTGATTTTGAGTAGAAAATGGTAACTCTACTATTTTTTACTCATAGTCTAGTCTAAGCTACACAAAAATGAGCAGAGTAGAGTTTCCCAGCCTGTTTTCGCGCCCAAGAAAGTAGCTTTGGACCCCAAAAAACAAAAAATTCCTAAGAATCCAAAAAAAATAAATCTTCTTTTATAATAATATGAGAAAAAAGACAAACTAAAGGTTAAAATTATATATACTGCACTTTTAAACAATATTACTAGCATAATTTAATTTCGCTTAGGTTCCTCTATATGCAAAATCAATAAAAGGGCAATAATGCAACGGGGATTTTAGTATACGGTGTCATAATGATTATATAAATAAGAAATAAAAAAAAGCATAGACTATATATTAATTCTTAAAGATGCTATCGGTTATGTTTTGTCCTAATATTGTTTAGTTTTTGAAAATGAATTTACTTATACTTGGTAATAATCTAATAAAAACAGTGCTTGTTCATTGTCTTTGGATGCAAATACTGTAAATATCTATATGCTTGATTTGGCTATTAATGCTGTTATTTTGTCTTTATTTCTCTTCTTTAGTGATTGGCTTGTTTATGGATACAAGGATATTCTATGTGTTTGCTTTTGGTATAAAAAACGAGTAGTATCATATTTCATCAATAAGGCTGGGCCCGTCACTCACTCTACCCAGTTACTCTGGGTATTTTGGGTGAGTATGAGTATAGCAATGAGCAAGTATTAATTTTTAAACTTACTTAAATTTACTCATTTTACCCATTTTACTCATTGTCTCTCAGCCATTTTTCTGGATCTCATCCTAAGTGATATCGAAGAATAGAAGAAGAATCAATTTTACAAAATGTTTATAAAACCACACATAAGATTCTAAAAAAACCTTATTAAGTAACTAATTAAAAACACCAACTTTTATTGATCTTTTTTTGGATTGATTATATTTCAGTATACGTAAGCCCTGAGTTACCCATTTTATCCAAAACTCTTTGTTAGGATGTTTTTGTACATTAAGGACAAATAACAAAAAATAAAAAGCCTTTTTGTCTTTAAAAGGCCGCGTATATATACTAGAAGAAATATGCATACTTTTATTCAATTATACACTGATCCGATATTTACGGTAATACGACAAGTATTGTAAAAAAAAAATGCTAAACCACATGTTTCAGTCTGCAAGCAAGATGCCTCTAAAACTCAACAAATTAAACTATATATATTATAAAAACTTTGAAAAATAATTTCTGCTGACGTTTTAAATAAAAAAGTGATTCAAGTCCTTTTTACTGACAGAGTGACTATATAAGAATATTTAAAGTAAAAAGAATTCATGATTTATAAAAAAGATACTTTTATAAATAAACTGAATTAATTTTTTTTCCTGATACTGTCCAGGTTTATCTCTTTATTTAAAATTATCAAAAAATGTTGATGTCAAGCACTTTTTAAAAACTAGTAATATGTAAGCAATGGATACGTGTTATTTGTAGTTAAAGTGAAGGAAGTTTTTTTACTTGTAAAGTAAAATATTACATATTTTTTATTATTTTTACATTTATTTTTTATTTTGACATAGTTATAAAGATAAACTTAGATTAAAAAACGTAAGATTGAATTTTAGGCTTTTTAAAAAAGCAGTGTTTCAGGCAAATTTTATGTTTTTGCTTATCCGTACTCCAAATTTAAAAATATATTTACCGCATGAAAATTTTTATTCTTTCTAATTTTTACATTTTATCCAGAGTATGTATATGTTGAATTTAGAGTGTGATTGACGGTAATGTGAATTTACCTAGGTAATGTATCAATTTAGGACCCAAAAGCAATGTATTTGTGGCCTAAAATGGAGCATTGCCTATGAAAAACTCACATTACCGGGTTTCACACTTTACCTTTAACATATATACTGTGTCTATATAGTTAATGTAACTAATAATTACTCTAACCACAGTTTAACCCATCTTAGGCATTTTTGGTTACCGTTTTAAGTATTTAATGTAAAAAAATCATAAATAAAAATGACTTTTACAATATTATTTTTAGGTGCAAAAATCTTATCCATTACCCATGGGTACTTTGAGTAGAGTGAGTATTTTTTACTTTGCAATGGGAAGAGTAGAGACAATCCGAAAAGTCTACTCTACCCATGAGTGCCCAACCTTATTCATCAAGCATGTATAAAACTTTTTTCTTCAATATCTATACTTATTTTCTAAATAGACTGAATAGTAATCTTGTTAACATTGAATTAGTTTCTTTTTTTTTGTTATTTAAAAGGGTATGAAAATATTCATAGGCGCCTACGGTAAAAGAAGAACAAAAAAAGCAGTTAAAATAAACTTCAAAACGAATTCATATATATATAGAGTTTTAGTAATTTAAGAAGCAAATTTACATGGTTAAATAAATAAAAAATTTGGAAAAAAAGATCCCAGAGAAGGTGCTCCTGAACGACCGTTTTCTCACTTATCGGAGGGGGGGGTTTAAAAATTAAAATAAATACGGTCAGAATTATAATAAATCGCTTTACTGAACGACCGGTTTCACGCCATTTTATACCCAGTAAATACGCATGCTCTTGATCAAAGAGTTGAAATTTATTTAAATCCCGAAAAAGTATTACATTTATGGTTCAGAAAGAAATTATAGTTCCATCTAAATTGTGTGTATGTGGACGTAATATAAAACCACTTATTCGAAATAGACAAAATACAACGAATTCAGTATACAAGTGTGTATTATATACATGTTTCAAAGTCCTACTATATTTGTTAATGCACTATTTACAAATATAAAAATAGCACTTAATGATATCTTGTTTTCAATGTATTATATAATTTTAAACATATATAACATTGCACGTGAAGTTGTTTTCTCATCTTCTATGCATTTTTTAGTTCTCTTTAAAATAGATTAATAAGAAAAATAAAAGAAAATCGGGAGGTAAACGTAATTGGTGGGAATAATCGCATTATTAAAATTAACGAGACAGTTATTATTTGCGGTAGTGTTATAACTAACCAAAGCATCACATGATACTAGTGTCGGGGCCGTATGGCTAGTTGGGGCGGTTGAAGAGAGATATCCAGATAAATTTATTATTGAAATCGTTCCCGTCTGAAAAAAAGCTACCATTCAAATGCGTGTTACTAGGCATGTCTACCCCAATACGCTTTTTGTTTCTGATGAGCATTCTTCGTAATCTCGTTCTTTTGCCAACAATAATTGTCTACACGAAATCGTTAATCACATTATAGGCTTTAAAAAAGAGCGAGGATTTTATACAAATTTAATTAAGAATCTATGGTCTTATCTTAAAGCAGAAATGAAATTAAGGATGGACATTATATCTGGGAATTGGCAGATTTTTACTATAGATTTTATTTTCGGAAAATTACGGGTAAGAATAGGTCAAAGGATGAACTTCTAAATGAATACATTAATTTGTGAAAGATGAATTGGGAGATTTAAATTAAATTATTTTTCTCTTTTTTGTTTTTATTTTTTATTTTATTTTTGAATATTATTTATAAAATTCATTTAGATTTACGAAAAGGTCTTATTTCCAGTTATGTTCCTTTTTTATAATATGTTATAATTCTTTTTATTATTTACGGTGATGATTTACACTCGTACCAAAATTTATTAAATGTAAATACAAAAGATTATCGCAAACAAATGTAAAAAATCTTCAACCTTAACTATATACCTAAACCGTAACCGAAATTTTTAAACCAAACTTTTGTAACATTTGTAAATAACAAGTTTTTTGATTGCTTTTTTTATCAATAAAAATTTAGGGTGGTTATAATATTTGTGGTGCATTTATTATTATTTTTTTCTACGATGGCTTTTATAATTTTTGTTTTTCGATTTTGAACTCTTAAGTACGGCTTTTTTTGCTTTGTATGTCCCCGAAGTTAAAGTGAGACCCACTTAAAACTTACTGTTTTAAAAATGTATAAATTACATTTTGTTTTCTTCGGTGCCTTTTTCCATGTTTACTTTTTCGATTTTTATTTTTATTTTTTCTTTTTCTTTGTGTTAATTTTAGGATTTTTTCTCCACAAGGTTGCAAAAATAATTTATAAAATATATGTATTTCTTTATTGCGGATGCTGGACAACTCGCCCTGGGGCAGTTGTCCAAAACTCGCCTGTGGGGCATAATGGACAACTCGCCCCGGGGGCGAGTTTTTTTTAAATTAAAGGAAAAAATAATTTATAGATTGTACTTTAAAATAAACGGTATAGTAGCAAAGATGTTATATGAAAGAAATAATTTTGTTTATATTTAAGTTTTATTAGCTTTTGCAATAAAAAAAATATTTTAGTTTTTTTTGGCATTTTATCATAAACTAACCCTATCCCTAACCCCAACCCTATCCCTAGCCAATTTATTAGCGTTAGAAAGCACAAAGATTCGCATATATGTAGTTTTTCGCATTTTTTTTTATTTTTCCTGCTTTTTAGATGTGTTTGCTTCTTTTTTTCTTGAATTACATTTTTTAAAATTAATTTTG
>JAQFYM010007486.1:0-10326 GCA_034694785.1 Agrenia bidenticulata
TGCCATCCTCAAAATTTACTGCATCACCTAAAATACTGCTTATATATTTCGTCCACTTGCATATTGTGTGTTTTGAATGACCGTCATTAACTTAATAAAACTCACCAAACATTTATGTATGTAAAAGTAAGTCAGCAGCAATGCACCCTTTATCTTCAATTTCGTGTTTCGAATAATGGTCTTACAAAAATTGACAAATTATAGCTACATCTTTTTTTGATTTGTGTGCCTATAGTCTTTTTCTTTGTCCCTTATCACAAGCTTCCCCTTACATTCGAAGCAAATCTTCCCTCTTTTTATAAAGTTTTCGATATTATTTACTTAATATTGCGGTGCTCGGATTAACCAGTTTTACACAAAATTATTTATTGTATAGGATAAATCTTTTTCCCGGTTTGTATTTATGTGTATAATTATGGTAAACGTTTTTTACACTTATATTTTTAGAATTACATGTCCCAAAATGATTTTATTACTGCCAAAAATGAACATACCATATTTAATGCTTTCCTAAACGCGCGTTTCTACAATTCATATACCGTAATAATATAAATTCCTATTTTACTATAGTTTTACATTTTTCTTTATAATAGCGTTTTGTTTGTTTTATTTCTTTTAGCTTATCTTTTTTTTGCATCGGTATTTTTTTACTAATATTTCTAAAATTTTAGGTTTTTGCTGTGTCTTGCGTTTTGTTTTTGGTTTTTTATTCAGTTTGCGGATTTGTTATCTTTATTTATTTATTTCTTTCTTTTTTTTTGTTTTTTTTATTTCTTTCGTTTTCCCCTGTTTTAATTTTTTTTCGTTTTTGTCTTATTTTTATGCATTGTTCTTCTTTATCTGTAGGTTTTTTTTTTTTTTTGAATTTCCTTTTATGGTATTATTTTTTTGTTTATATTTTCTTTTATGTTACAGCAAAAAAAGCATTTTCTTATATATTGTATATAAAAATGTCACGTAATATCGTAGTTTTTTTGTGGTTGCTATTGTGCACTTTAACTTAAAATGTAATACATAGTTAAATAGGAATACCATTAAAAATATTTTTGTATTTTTTATAAAAATATTTTTTATGTAAAGTTTACCTTTTTGTCATTTTTTAATTTTTAAAAAACAAAAAAATCGAAATTTTTTAGAAAAAGTTTATTTTTTGAAAAGTAAGTGTTTTTGTATGCTTTTGGTGTGATTTTAGCAAAAACGTATTTTTACGGGATTATCTCTTCAAGAGGTAATTGGTTAAAAAATTCGCTTAGATCTTGATCATGTCTACAAAAAAAAAAAAGTCATATATGATTCCCATCTCACATCTATTGGTAATTTCGGAAAACTCAGTTTCATTTCCGACTTAAATCTTTTCTTTAATGCTTTATTTCTGGAAAATAATTTTTAAAACAGGTTACAAATGAAACCGTTTTTGAACTTGAAGCTTGGATAAAGAATACAGAATTTTTTATCCCATGGCAAAAGCATGTCACATGAATAGAATCTAGATAAAAAAGTCATAATTTTGTACCTTTAAATTTGCAATATGCCGCTTTATCTGAGACAAAAACTTTTAAGTTCTCATAACTACAAGTTCAATTAATAATACCAAATAATTAAAATGCTTTTCTCTATCAATATAACTATTATTGCATTTGTCTTAGTTTACTGTATGGAGTAAATCTGGCTCAATACTTAAATATGTATTTAATTCTATATTCTTAATGTATAGCATTTTTCGTGACTTTGAATTCGTAAATTCATCAAACATAATAGTAAATGGTATGGTGTTTTATTTTACTGATAAAAAGATTCTTCCTAAGAAAGGTTACAGTGCATATGGTAACTGTACCGTGCAGTACCGTACTTTTTAAAAAAATACAGTACAGGGAGTTCGAGGCATTTTAGTAAGAAAAAAATATTAAAAGAAAAAAAACAGAAAAACATGATTTCTTAATATATTTACAGTATAAACTTATTTCTTGTTGTTTTACGGTATACCACTTTTATTTTTCCATAATATTTTTATTATTATTTAGGGTGTGCCATGGTAGAAGTGACTGTATATACAGTGAATTTACCGTACTGTAAAGTGTAAAAAGTTGCAGTAACATGTCATCCGAGTTTTCTTTTCTTTGGTTAGAAATAACTTGTTAAAAAAATCAAAAAAACAAAAAAAAAAAACTATGATTCGCATATAAAATATTTTCGCTAAGTTTGTCCTTGTTTTATCATGTTTATGTAAAATTTTGCATCTTTTCTACATTATTATTTACTAAAAAAAAGTATAGATTTACTCAATAAAAAAAATTTTACGTTCGTAGATTAAAAAAAACAATTCAACGCACAAAGAGACTTTTTTACTAAAATTTTTTACGTAATTTTGTATATAACAAAATCGTGGTTTTTTTTATATGCATGCTTTTTTAATCACTATTTCACGATTTTTGCTATATACAGAAGTAACACTGAATACTGCATATGACCTGTACGCTAAACTAGTACTGTACCAAACAGTAGCTTGCGCCAGGTTACTGTACCAGGACGAACCCTACTAATAATTGATTTTTAAGGCTTCAGATAATTCTGGAAACAATTCCTTTCTAAAATGACTTGATGATAGAATTCTGTTATTAAAGTTTTTGTCGATAAAGCTTTTATAAATGCAGGTTTGTCAACTATAGATATCGTAATATTACAATTTACTAAAAATTCTAAACATTCGAATGTGTTTATTCGTATTATTTACAATATGTATTTTCATGCTTAAAATAAGCGTTCGTAAATATTCCTTAATGTTTTTCTAAATGAGCTTCTCTCTTAAAGTGCATTTCAGTAGAAAACTTGTGCTTTTGAATCACATTAATAGTTATGGAAACGGCTAAATAATTTACTTGATTCAAGTTGAAGTATTTAGGGCATGAAAAGCTTTTAATATTTTTTCTATAGTGGCTTATGTGTATCTTTGCCTAATTTTTTAGAATGTTGTGCATTATATCTATGCACTTGATATATTTTGTACATTTGCAAAATTTGGTTTTGCTTTTTGTTTTGAGTCTTTTAAACGCCTGCCATCTCAAAATTTATACAAATACTGTTACAACTTTATAATTACGATTTTCTTCGATAAAATTAAATAATTTTTTTACTCTCGGTCTATTGCACAAAGAAAGTTATATTCTTTAATATCATTAACAATAAAATTGTTAGCGTATAAGTGTTGTGTTATTGCGGCAATTAATAATATCTTGAGATTTACTAATGTAATCCTGTTCGTTTGAAAAATTCTTTTTTGTATCTTTTGGTACTTCTAGATTGCAATCGTCAAAATTACAATTTACAGGTAAAATTTGCTGTGCATCATATTTGCTATGTAACGGTCCTATATTTTGTGTATTAATCCTGGTATTTTTTTTAGTCTAGTGACCTTTTCACGTCATTGTCTTATTTTAACTACTTCTTTTCTTTTGAATGCATCATTTTTATGGCCGCAAAACATATAAAAGGAACGCAAAAAATTTGGGTAGTGTAAAATTAGTGAAAAAGTGGCCTTTAAAAAATGTAGAAATACTGAGTTACAACCATAAAAACTTAATTTTTGGTTTTCATTAAAAATACTGAGCCTTAACGTAAAGTAACATGCTATGTACGGTACAACGCATACGACAAAGTGATATTTACTGTAAATTTTGACAGTGATTATATAGCAGTAGATTGTATTTTACCCTTTCATGCACAATTTTCCTTTTCATCTATTATGTCCTGATATAGATAATGACAATTCATATTAATTTAATATACCAAAACCTGGTAAAGCACATAAAAGCCAGGATACGAGGAGGCGAGGGCTTGAACACTGTGTCCGAGTAAAAGTAAGGGCCCGAAAACTAGTTATTATTTGCGTTTTTTTATAAACAATATTTGTTTTTATGCTTGAAAATTTTATTAGCAGAAAGTGTATACTTAAGACGTTTTAGCATAACTTTACACATAGAAATAGAATAATTAAACTGTAATAAAAGAAAAAATCTCTATATGAGCAAAAAAATAATAGCAGTAGTTTTTTTTCTAAGAACCATGCAAAAATAAATAAAAGTTTTGACATTCCTTTAAAATGAATTATTACACGAAGAAGAAAAAGGTATATATTGCAACAAGGAAAAAAACGTACTGAGTACCCTAGCAGCAATAAAAAAGTACGGTTATATTTTAGCAATAATAAAATTTTACAAAAGTAAAAAATATTAACAAAAGATAAAGTTATTAGAACGGGAATTATTTTACATTTTTGTCTAAATAAAACCCAAAAAGACAAAAAAACAATAAAATACTACACAACGTGTATTTATGTTTTTCTTTGCACAAAAATAAGTCTTAAGCAAACATCTCCGGTATACTTGGCTAGACAATCTTATGCAAAAATCAATAAACATAAGTGATACAGTAACCGCTTTACAGATATTATTATGAATGCTGTTGAACGGACGAGTATAAATATTAATTTGGTTTTTGTAATTTAAAATACGAAAAAAGTCAATAAAGACTTCTACATCGTCTAAGAATATACTTTGACCACCTTTTTAATATAAGGGTAATCATGTGAATTGTATCATAAAAGTAAAAAATTTTGTTTTTTTTTTGATACTCGAAGCAAAAAAAGAAAAAATTTGTTCTAAGTATAGTCAGCCAACAATATATCTTAATAGCTTTTTACAATAAAAAAAGGAAAAAAAGTAGATTACAGTTACATACAAAGAACACAACGACAGCGCGCTGCTATCCTTTTAAATCTACGAACTATATGCAAGATTGCTCTTACTTATATTAGTTCACTAAAATTTTCTTTTTTTGCGCGCAAAAAGTAAAAGGTATTTGACAGTTTGATTTGTTAAAACTGAAGAAAATCCAACCTTTAAAAAAAACTATTATTTCACATATAATATTGACGTGTCGTATTTTTAGTTGTTCAGCATGCAATATTTAGTTTTAAAATCCATTAAAATATTAAAGTTATTTTCAGCTTTAAATTTTTTTAATTTTGGCAGTATATATTTTTCACTGCATTTTTTACGCAAGTTGCATCATGACACTTTTTGGGTAATAGGGCTTATCGCCAGAAGCTCTGTTATTTTTACGAGAAGACATTTTAAAACTGGTTTTTTATTTAAATTCTATTTCTTTAAATACTTTTCCAAACGGTACAACACCAATCAACCTCTTTTTCCCTTTTCAAGAATTTCCTCTTTATCTTATCTTTCAATAAGCCATCCGCCTCTGCGACCAATCACCGTTGCGAGGGGGGGGGGTGTGCCTACCTGGAAACTTGCAGACCAAGCGCTGCGACCACGTGCCACTGCACTTAGGAAGGAGACATCGTCTCTGAGGGTTCGACCTCAACAACACTAATCTTGTATTTTTTTTTAATTTATTTTTTTGCACTAATATTTTTTCAGTGTAATTATTTTTTTCTAATGCTTCCTTAATATGTATACTTTATTGAAAATTTACATGGCATCCGGTCTGAATCGTTAATTTTGCATGTCTTTGTTGCAAACATTTTTGCATAAAAATTCATGTTTTCATCCTTTGTTCATATGACTGCATTTTTCGTTGTACTGAAGAATTCGAAGCACAAGAAGTCTAAGCTGTTATCCATCATAGCATTTTTAACGTTCTAAACTTTGTAGTTATTGTTGTTTAGATGTCACATGCGGATTTTTGTAGATACGAACGCACTTTTTTTTGTTATAATTCGATAAAAAATCACGATACTTGATTTCTCATTTTATTCCAGAACTTTTTTTTGTCGTTTGACAAGCAAAAGTAACTTTTCTTTTGTACAAAACATGCAAATGATCGACGTGTATCGCTTATTTTAATTTAAATTTTTTTCTTTTATTTTGTTTTTGTGTTAACAACAATTGTATTTTCAGGGAATAAAGATAAATTGATATTGACATGCAAAAAAC
Source organism: Agrenia bidenticulata (assembly GCA_034694785.1). Lineage (NCBI taxonomy): Eukaryota > Metazoa > Arthropoda > Collembola > Entomobryomorpha > Isotomidae > Agrenia > Agrenia bidenticulata. The sequence continues at coordinate 5,952 of JAQFYM010007486.1, forward strand.
GATTGCATGCATGATGGTTACATCCTTGCCATACTACCTTACGGTGCGTATAATATCTAGGGTGTTCAAAACGAACACAAAGAATCACCAAAAAAATACCTTAAGTAAAAATTTACTAATCTGTAGACGTCATACAACTGTTTTTTTTAACAAATAAGACTTAAGGCTCTTTTTATGTGTACAACGTGTTGTATTAAGCACTTGCTCTTTTTGTTTAGAGCAAAACTTTTTCAAAACGTCTTCTTTATAGTATAAATGACTATAAAAATCTAAAAAATGCAGTTTATTTTTGTTTTGTAATGCAGAAATTTTTTTAGTGCTTAAATTCATTGTTTTAGGATTGATTCTTTTTTTATTTTTTGTAGAGGCATCTTGTTAATTCTGTATTTTAGATAATGGATTAAACATGAGTTTTTTGTGTGTGTTATAATTACGTACACTGTTGCAGGACATGTAGTTTTGTTTTTTTATAAATACTTTTTGTTTATTTAAACCTATTAAAACAGACCTTCTTTAGTATAAATTTCCAAGCGTACATTTTGCATGCATTTGGTACCCATAGTAGATTATGTAAGTCCTTTGCACTTTTGTCTCTTTTGCGTACGAATTTATTAAAACCGACAAAAAATTGCATGGTAACCTTGTCAAAACACATAAAAATTGTCGTCTTTCGGTTTTTTTTCTTACAAGAACATTGTTTTTTCTAGTTGAGTCTTTTCAAAAAGAGTCACTGCATTAAAGACAAATTCATCATATAAGCAAGCATTTTAACACAAACTCACATGGCAAAAAGCCTTTTTTAGCTAAAAATTCAATTAGCGAAAATGAGCTGATTATAACATCCTAGGGACATTAAAATTTTATGGGGATGTGTAAAAAGGGATCAAACCTTCCCCCTATTACAAAATTGTGTGTGTAATGTTTTCTGAACGGGGGCTAAAGGGTTTTAATAAGAACATTATTCGTGTCGAAAATAGAATCATAAATAAAAGACAACTACAAAAAAAATTAAAAAAAACAAAGGTAAAATATTTATAAATGTAAGAACTGGGTTTGCAGGGTTTTGAAGACAAAAATACAAATGTCTGTTTCAAAAATTGTTGGTTACACTCTGCCTGGAGCTACATATTTGTTTTGTACCGGGGCCCCATAACTTTTTGCCTCGGCTTATGGCAAATACAAATGCACGATGACAATCAGTATGTCAACAACATCAGAATGTCTAAAGAGACAATAACTATATACTTTTGTTGTCATTTTTAACAATTTAAAATATGCATTTTACCATTGTAAGCTTAAATTGCACTATTACCTTTTTTAGTAATATGGTCCTTTATTTGTCATTTAAAAAATTCGGGTGACTTGTGGAATACCCAAATTTACAACGTGAAATAATAAAGCACAGGTAAATGCAAATATCTTCGAGTGACATCAGCTAGTAAGAAATAACATAGCATATAATAATCCAAACAAAGAAAAAATAGATTTGTAAAAACGAATTCTTCGGAAATCCTAGTCTTGCAGTTGATGGCAAAATGTGCCGGTAGCTGCACAAAGAGTTGACATGAGTTATATTATAATTACAAAAAAAATTTATTCAGTAACTTGTACTGTGTGGATGAAAACGTCACAATAACGATATGTTACTAATGGATTTGGATTAGCCATAAAGTTTGTATTTTCAGGCATTCTTTTTTAGGTTTTAATTACGAGAACAAAAAAAGTTGTGGCTATCACGGGTTTTTGTTTGCACATGTACAGGCTTTCATGTTTGTTAGACCCTGTATTGTTTACTATATAGCTGCTTGTATTCAAGGGGAAATAATAGGCATAAAACAATGAATCCGAGTTTACAAAACAGAGATTAAATGCGTATTACACATTCCATTATACACGGCGAAAAGAATTGTATTAAAGTTGTGGGTGCTATTTATACACACAATATCTACTTGATTGCAGTAACAAAGCTTATAATATAAATGTTCAATGATTATTACTTTGTAATAATAAATATATATTTGTTCTGATCTGGTTTTAGAGCAAAGTTTTTTTTAATAATTACTATTTTGGTATTATACAAAAGGTTTGTTTAATTCTCTTTTTTTCATTTTTATAATGAGCACTTCAATGCTTTTTCTTGGATTCATTATTTTTTCATCCCGTTAAGTGGTATTTGCAAGCAGGGTTTTTTTTGGTTGTAATGGCTGCACTTTTTATATGTATTTTGCATCGGATACTATTTTATTTTCTATAATCACTTTTAATTTTGTTATTACAATTTTTTAATTCGATGTAAGCGCATGAAACGCAATGAAACTAGAAGATTCGTAGTGGCATCGTACATAAAGTCTTGTAGCACATTTTCTGATTTCTCCAATTTATATTTTGCGGTAGCATATTCAAAAGCAAGTGAACCATTTTCTGTTCTTTTGTTTGAAAAGGTCTTAATTTTTCTTTTGAAAGTGTGTATTCTTCTTCATAATAACACTTATAATCTGCCCTTGCCCAGATTATATTGCAAATGCAGTATTTTTCTAATCACAGAAAGAAAATCGTTGTATAGTTTGTGTACATTTACAACTTGTTTTCGTATATTAACGTCAACAGCAAAATTTATGCAGGCTTTTTATAACATGAGTGGTTTCTTTTGCAAGTTTACTTTTGACACGTTAAGTTTTACATTACTTGGTGGTAACTAGAAAAATCGTCAAATCTCTTTTCTATGTACATTTGTTTACCATTATGACAAAATTGCAGGAACAATTATGTACGATAAATACAGATAAATTTTACGGATCGAAATCTCTATACGTAAAATACGGTATAAAAAATACTGATAAATATATGTCGAAACTTGGAACATTAGGTAAAACAGAAAATTTCTATACGAGGATTTGCGTATACGTAAATCAAGTTGTGATATAATGGTTTTTTCTTATAACATATAAACCAATATTTTAAAATATATCAAGCTACATATTTAAGTAATGCATATTTTTTTTTTGTAATATATTAACCCATTGTTGTATCTTTATTTGTTTTTTTTTGCGCAGTATAATATCAATGTCGGATTTACCGGGAATTACCATATGCTGGGGATAAGCGACAGACATATCTTTAAATCAAAAACGTGAGTGCTACTTTTTTTTACAGTATTTTCATAATAAAACCGCATATCAGAATATCCTCTTTATACAAAAAAGAAAAAAAAACAAACAAAAATTAATTTTTTTTGCGATTTATAAAAGCATTTCGTTAACAGCGTAGAGAATAACAATAGTCAGCTTAAAATCTTTTAGTCTACATGTAAAACAAAAAACACTAACGTAATTATGGTACGTGTTGTAAAAAGGGTAAAGCATCTAAATTTGATAATACTATCATAACTTAACATTAACTAACAACATATTTCATAGGTAATTAATTTTAATAATAAAACTACTTGACCGAATACATGTCTCGTAAACTCATAAAATGTAAAAAGTTCTAAGCAATGTATTTTTTTTATGTTATGAAATTTGCGTATACTTTTTTAGTAGCATAAACGTTGTTCACGTTTTGACTTTATATAAAATGTGCATTTTCTTAGTCCTTGAATATACATAAACACACTTTTTAACACAAAGTTTACAATATTCATATACGAATCGTGCATGAGCACAAGAAAAATAAGTCCAGTAAAGTTTAGCAGCTGCACCATGGGCACAAACACAATAATGTTAACCAATAAGTTTATTTACAATTTTAAATCACATTACCAATATTTTACAAAACAACGTGTAATAACATCAAAAATTGCCAAAAGCAAATTCAACCTTATCATATTTAATGTAAAAAAGATTATGGCACAAAAATTACAATAGATGTAAACTTATATTCCCGTTGCAGTGTATATATGTGCATTTTTTTGTGATTATTGCAGCTTATCAATGCATTATGCGGAGTTTTAAGCTGTGCATAATTATTTATTTAAGTTTGCAACTTGAACTTGAAAAACAGCATTTGTTACCGCAGGTTACTTTTTAATATAGTTGTAACGATTGACATCTGTTTTTTCACAAAAAAACAACATTATAACGCAAAAAAACTTCATTTTAAATTTGTAATTTTTGCAATATATAACAACAACAATATTTAGTAAAATGTAGTTTTAATTTGTAAAATGTAACAATCTAGTAAATTTTACTAATAAACTCATAATAAAATAGCATATTAATGTTATTAGAACGTTTATGTATTACTTTTGAGTAAAAACAGTTGGTTCAAAAGTAAAAACTTTACAACAAACGTACAAAGAAGGCTTTTTTTACATTTTTAGACACGAAATACATATTTTTACGTACAAGGTACCGTTAGTCTTAGCATATTGTCTTTT
>JAQFYM010007487.1:0-10326 GCA_034694785.1 Agrenia bidenticulata
TTCAGAACGAATAAATCAAACTATTGTATCTCGATTAAAAATGCTAAAGGATATTCCAATAAAAAAAGCACTTAAAAATATTGAAGCTACAATGAATAACACATCACATCGCATGACAGGATATACTCCAAATGAAATAATTCACAACTACAATCCGTGGAATCTATTGAATCATAAAATTATAATCAACAAAAAGAAATTAGAAGAAAAAGACGTAAATCAAAAAATAAAAACATTGAACGCAACCAACTCGAAACGCACTAAAGAAGAATTTAATATAGGATGCTTCGTGATGGTAAAAAATTTAAATAAGAATAAAATGGACAATAACTTCAATGGACCATTTGAGGTGATTGATATAAAAGCAAATAAGAACCTCTGCCTAGTAAAAATGACATACAATTCTGAGTGGATAAATATTAAGAAATTACGCATTTTCCGAGGAGAGGCAGAATGTGGTGGATTAACTACCACTTATAACATCTTAAAGTATTAAACACCACTAGACAGACACAGGATAGAAAATAACCTATCGTTAAACATTCCACAAACACCAATAAACAAATGATAGGTGTCGGACATAAAAGTATATAAGTAAACAGTTAGAAAAGTGCCAGGAAGACATGGTACGAGATTTAAATAAAACTAACTATAATAAAACACACTATTCAAATAATAAAAAACCTTATCTAGCTAGCTCCAGCAGTGAAATATAAGCGTTTTTGGTATACAAAAATAAAAAAAAAATATAAAAAAATATATAACTTCATAAAACTCTTGTGTTTCTCTTTTTGCTTTTGGACAATCTTGTATAGTTACACTGTAGGTTATGTAGTTTTTTTTGCAAATAAAGGTTCAAATCTATGTCATTATAAAATAAAACATGGTCAATTGATTAAAAGAAAATAAATTTACCGACTTATTGAAAAAATATAAATAAAATGAATAAATAAAAAAAAAGCAACTAAAAGTTTGCAATTTTTCCTTTTTGTCGTGATTTAGTAGCAAGTGACGTTACATTAGGTTTAAAGTTTTTGACTAAAGCATTAAAATATATAAAACCTACTTAAGCAAAAATTACGTCACCTATGTTTTTTTTTTGTGAATGTCAAAAATAATATAAAATTGGCAGTTTATATACGTTTAAAGTGAAAAGATATTGATATAATTACTTCTCCTAGAGTTAAAACAAAAAGGAAAAACACGATAAATGCAGAAAAATACAGTTTTTGGTGACAATAGGTGCTATTCGTTTATTTATTATGTTTTATAAAACAATAATATTGGTATTTATACTAAAACTTAAATTTCTGTTGGAATTTTGCTAAGACTTACGTACTGATTATAAAACTTTTGCAACTTTGGCATTTTTTTTTAAAAAAAGGTGTTCACTAGCAATAATGCATGCCCATCTAGCATTTAAATAATATAAAAAATAATATTAAAACCTTTATAATCTATAAATTTATGTTTTAAATACTATTAAAAAGACTAATAAATCCTTTTAGTTTCCTAAAAAAAAAAGAACTGCTGAATTTTTGTTTTTTTAGATAAAAACGTTGTCAAATATTACCACAACCCTAACAAAATTCTATTTTCGTCCGATACAGATTTTTAAATGATAAATTGCCTCTCTTTAAATACAAATATTTAAATAACTTTTTATGACATAAAAACAAAAAAAACAACATGTAATTTGCCGCCTTTATGCAACAATAAAAAAATTAAACATTAAAACGAAAACTATAAAATTTTATGTATGAGCCAAAGATTAATCTAATTTTTAAGAAAAATCATAGAAATGCCCAAATGCATATTTTTTTGCTTATAAATAAAAAAATGTGTAAAAACGGTCAAGGGATAACACACATTGTCTTTTTTGATATTTTTAAATATATATCAGTATGAATTTAAGATATATAAAATAACTTTCAAAGCAATAAAAAACATCGGTATTTTTTAAAGCTTTCTTACTATCTTTCTGTTACAAATGACATATTAAAATAGTAATACTCTACATAGAGTTATAAGATAACTGCGCTATGTAGTCATTTTTATATACATAATTTTAAAGTTTGTTCGTTTTCTACCCTATAAGTTTTATGTCTGCTAGAAAGGTAAAAATTTTAAGCTTTAGTTTTAGTGGACAATTTTGCAAGATTTTTGCTTATTTTTTAATAATTTTGTAATGGAGCTTATAATATATGAAAGAAAGTATAAACTCAAGTTTTTGTATTTTGCTAAGCCAGTGAAACAAGAATAAATCAATGTAATACCCTTTAAATAGTTTTATAAGCAAAGCATCTGAAATGGACTTTTACTGTTAAAATAAAGCAAAAAAGAAAAAATATAGTATAACTTAAGGATATTATATAGATTACTACTAAAAGCTGGTTTGAGTGTTTTACCGCTAAGGGTCGGACTTTTTTGCAGCAAGTATGCAAAAAAAACAGAAGCATAAAAAAAATTCAATGTTTAAAAAGATTACTAAGAATAACAAATTCAACTGTTTATTGTTTAAATAACGTTTGATAAATAAAAATACGAGTATTTAATGAAATTGTTTAATGGCTTTTTCACATTAAGAGTTACATAAATATAAGCATTATATAAAATTGTAACAAAACTGACTCCAGGGCAAGTTTAGTAAACACTTTTGTTTATTAGGGTTCGTTTTATAAATAAAGTCGTTTTCTCGCAATTTTTTCACTGGAGAATAAATTTTAATTTTTTCGAAATACATTAAATAAACCGATCTAAGTCCTTAATAAAAATGTTATACTTTTTTATTATTTTTTTTTATGTTAAATATATAAATTCATTATTTCTACTTTCCGTTTTCCGTTTTCCTATAAACCGGATATCAAAGTAAAAGTAAAGTGCAAATTACGGATGGTGAAATGTCAGAAACAAATATATTAAAACTTGGTTTTTTGATACATACATACTTGTTTTTTGTAGCTAAGCAGATTCTTTTTTTTGGATAAACATTTTGCGGTTAGTTTCATCATATATGAATGCTACAAAAAAAATGCAATCAACCTTAGTTATGAATTTTTGTTTATTACAATTATGCATAAATAATAGATTTGTTGATATATGGAAGATTTAATTAGATATACAGGATCTTTAGATTTTTCTTGGAAAAATATAATATAGGAAAACCTATTTAAGCATATTTAAACTGACCGTGTTCAATAAAGTCGTAATTTTATTTGTCTTCGTTCTGTTTACTTTTGTTACATTGTTCTCTTGTTTGTATTTTTCTCCTTATATGGGGGTGGAAAGAAATGCAAAAATTTGAATGAGATCAAAAATTTTGCATTTAAAATTAATCGAATGCAAAAATTGGGTAAGTCGAACAAGTTTTTAAATTTGACATATAATGATAACATTGATGCAAATCAATAACTTTTTTTTTCGTAATTGCAAAAAAATCCGTGCAGTAATAACAGCCTCTTGTATCACGGAAATAATCTATTTTTTAAGTTAAGAATATTGTTTTTACAGCCGGTAAACTACAATCAACAGTACTTAAATACTGGCAGTGACTTTCATGCAATTTAAAACTCTACGTTTATGCATGTAAACTTCTTTTTTGTGAATATTTTAGCATACTTTGTATTTTTTGTTAACAAGAGCGTTTTAAAAACCGCGGACAGACCTACTAGGGCCCCAAAGTTGTGTTGCGAGTACAATTATACATAACAAAAAATCTGCGAAGATACAACTGAAGATTAAAATACAAAAAAAAATATGTATAGGTATAGTATTTTTTTGCTTCGTAATTATTTTAAAGTTTTTATTGCTATATAAATTAGCAATTTTTATGTTAATTAATACACTGACTATTATATAGTCAGGGTGCTTTTACTTAATAAAAACAATTCAACAAACTATATTATTTTAAAAAAAAAAAACAAAACTACAAAACTTCATAGATGTATTTCTACGCTTATTAATTTTTTTTTTACATTTCGTGGTATGATTTAAATTGTTTTCGTAATTGAATTTTACTTGCTACCCCTAATTTCAACATAAATTCGGGGCTTTAGGATAAACTAATATTAAAAAAAAACTGTATTACTGAACGTGTTAATAGCTCCACACCATAAAAGTTTTTAATTTAGTGTTTTTAAAATAAAAATATTTTTTAAAGGTTGTTAATACATTTTAAAACAATCTTTTAAACTGTAGAAAGCAAAAATTACGTAATATAACACAAAATGTTTTTTTTTGTAACGCTGTTAACCCATTTCTGTAGATTTGGTATAATAAACACTTTAAGTACTTAAACTTTTTACAATTCCACAACATAACAACAAAAATTAGACTTAAAAGCTATGAGTTGTAAAAAATATTACGCAAAAATCGTTTTTTTTTGAGCTGTAACCAACAAACAATGTTTTTTATATGTTTTGAACGCGCCATGTAGATTTAAAATTATTTTTTAGAAAAATCTATTGTAAAATTGCAAAAAAATAACTTAAGTACGAATTAAAAAAATACAACCAAAAAAAAAAAAAAACAATAACTTTTCACAAGAAAAAAAAGTTAAAGTAAGCAAAAACCTTGCTTTTACTTTTTTTGTGTTTTACGCACAAAAAATTCAACATTCCTGTACATTTTTTTTCAGCCTAAACAACTTTTTATATCGGCTTGTTTTTGTACGCACACATTTTTTTAATATTTTAAAGCATTAATGAAACACAATCAGCTTATTACTACGATATGCTTTTTGTTGCGCTTGTTATGTTTGCCAATATTTAGTATTCATTTTTTATTTGCATCTAAAACCATTTTAATTACTGTTTCAATACATAAAAATCAGCCTTTTTATAGTAATTATAAATCATTAATTATTTTTTTTTTTTGGCTTAACAATGTTTTTTTGGTTTTTATAACGACTAATCCATACATTTTTTTTTGTTTGCGATTTACGGCAAGTATTTTTTTTGTTAGCTTGACTTTAAATAAAAATATTATAATCATTATTGAGTTAATATACAATATTGTATCGCGTGGTACGAAATTTGCATAAGAAACAATTTAAAAACACACAAGCTTTGCCATTCTGCTTTTATTGTGCTTTTCTTTTACAAAGAACAGATTAATATATGGTATTATTTTTTTGTGTTATCTCAATATTTTTTATTCCAATTTCTACTTTACATGATTTACGTTTATGCAACCCTAAAAGGCTTTAATTTTATATTTTTTTTTGTTTATTTTTTTACTCAAGCTAAAATTATTTGTTATAAATTATATTATAAAGAAAATTTACAAAGAAAAAAATTATTTTTGAAAATTGAATTGTTTTTGTTTGTGTAATTAATGTCAACGAGTAGTACGCTTAAAACAAACAAAGTTAATTTCCACATTTTTTTATGGAAAATTTTTGTCTTAAAACTTTATTTTTTAGTAGCTAAATAGAGGCTTCTGATGTAAATAGTGTATTTTTAAAGCATAAATGACTTGATTTAAAAATGTGCTGTTAAAATAAAAAATTTTGTCTGTTTTTTGTTCATGTATTTATTAGTTGAAAAATTTTTAAGTCTTACTTAATAATTTTTTATCACTATACAAGTTGTTCTATAATAATATTTTATTTTTAAAAAAAAAAATTAGCTTTTTTTTACAGCAGAGACAGTTGAACTGTTGTTAGTAGTTTGCGTTATTAGCTATTACAAATATTTATTTAAATTTTTTTATTTCGCCAATTTTGTGCGTAAAATTAGCAAAAAAGATAGCTTACAACACTTAAGAAAAAGGGATAAACAATTTAAAAGAAATACAGAAAAAAAAATGGGACGAGATTGCAAATACACTTTAAATATTTTCTTAAAATTTGTTACATTGCAATGTATTTAAAAATTTTAATTGTTGTGGTGACGTTAGAATCAATTTTTATCAGTAAGATTTTACTAGATAAATTAAAATGATTAATTTTGTGCCTTTACCAAAATAACATTTTTACATTAAAAAATTAAAAAAAAAAGTAAAAACGTTTATCTAAAATGTGTTAAAAAACAAGCTTTTATTTTTAAATGTACAAAAAACTATTAAAGAAGCTTTTTTTACAGTAATTGCTAAAAAGATAAATTAGTGCTTGTTTGCTTGTTTTAAAACAAGATTACACTGTAAATACATATCTTAGACTAAAAGCGAAATGCTAAAATATACAGAATGTTCCTAAAATTTTATATCCGGCAAATTTTCTTTTTAAAAAGTCGTTTCTACGCAGGTATGTCATTTTTGTATTTTCTTCCAGTGCTTTTATGCCGTTACTTTACAATGAGGATCTTAGTTCGACATAGTTTTTGTGCGCTTTGTGTTTATATCTTTGGTTTATAAGGTTTTGATTTGGTTTATGTTATAAATCTGTTTTTTTTTTTTAATTAAATAAATGGTAAATTTTACAGATTAAATATTTTGAAAAGGCTCACCAAACAGAATCTATAAATTTTTAAATTTTGCGTTTAATGTCTTTGCTTTTTTTTTGTAAATAAAATAACTTAAATAAAACTTTTTTTGCATTAGTGTATTGACTTTACTTTTTTTTGGCTGTTCCTACTTTTTGTTTTGGTGCAAGAGACTCGGTTTATATGTTTTTATTTAATATGATTTTTATCAGTGTCAAACCTTGATGCTTTAGGTGGCAAATCAGTTTAATTTAAAGATGTTTTTCGTTTTTTTACATTTATTGCACCAATCTTTTATACTTCTCGTAATTTATTACAAAAATAATGCGTTGTATATATTTGTATAGAGTAATACTAACAATATTGCCTTTTGTTCATTTCTCGTTTCTATATTTTAATCCACTGATTAATTTACATAAAGAAACCTTTTGGTACTGTTAAAGTACCTAAAAACTGTTTATATCTTTTCCGCGACATTTGCCTTTTTTTAAAAAGGCAAATTCTTTTTAAAATCCATTATTCTAAAATATCATGTCTATTTTTTATATTTTGTAATTTCCTTAGAAATTGCTAATTTGTATGGACCTAAAAACCTACTTTCGTTTTTAAATCTATATAGTTTTTTAGTACCGTAGTTATTTTCTTAAAAGAGACAGCAATGTACACCTAAAATAACTTTATTAATAAAACAACCCATGAAATGTAATGATTATATCAAACACTTCTTGACTAACCTTTGTGCCCTAATATACACATTATGTGATATTTGTAGTTGCAAAAAAGCGAATTAATGCTGTTCCGATTCCAATTGTCTTTTATAGATATTGTTCTTTATAAGAAAATAAATACGGTACTATTTTTTTGCCTATGTACAAATTATATAGACTGTGGTTCATGTCAACAGCATTTACTTCTTTTGTTTGTATCTCTATATTTATATTATAGAAAGATTCTGTATTTATTCGCCAAAATTAATGCTTTTGGTTCCAAAGGCCATATTGTTACGTATTTAATTTAATCTTTGTTGTGATGTGAAAGTGTTCTTGGATTTTTAGTTTCAATCTATTTAAGGCTTGTATGTATAAAGATTTTTCTAGATAATTAAAGCGTTTGTAGTAGTCTATTCATTACGCTCACTTACGGATATGGTTGCTGGTGTGTATAGTGTAGATATTGGTGTGTAATTCCGTAGTTTGCTACAGTTTATTAAACAATTCTGAAGTATATTGCGCACCTTAGCCTTTTAATATATTATTTGAAGTTGCATACACATTGCACTGTTTATTTTTTATAGCTGATAGTCATTTTAATTTAAATATATTGTCAAGGCCATTTTGTCTAACGTAGCATTAAGCTAAATCGATCCAAACTAAAAAATAAAATACCTGCTTCTACTATTATCTCGAAGAAATGGACCAAAATACTAAGAAGAAATTGGGTGAAAGGCCTACGTAGGTAAAAAATGTGCAATAAGCGCTAGTCAATTATACAATGTAACTCTTATTTTTGACATTAGATACTGTTTTGACTTTTTTTTTTATTTTAAACGTTATTATGCTATATGGAATACATTTTTATTGTGTTATAGCTTTACTTATGCTTAGATAAACTATCTTTTATTGTAAAATTCTTGCAACTAAGTTTAAGTCATATAATGGCGAAACACAAAACTTATTTTTATTGTGTCAAAATTCTGTTATGGACAAATTTTTTAAAATTTTATTTTAGTATATGTATTTGTATTTTAGTTTATATTTATATTTATATTTCATTTTCTTTTTCATTCTTATATTTTATTATGTGAAAGACAACCTTTGCACAAATAAACTCTTATAACTAATAATCAAATTTTGCTAACATAGTAAGATCCGTATTTTTGCTTACATTATGCGCATTTATTTCTAATTACCCATATATATAATTCTAGTAAAAATGGAATCCATAAACTAGCTATAGAAAAATTAGCGAAAAATCATTTTTATATTAGTTTTTGCTCTTTGTACAGATAAAAAAAAGATTATTGCTAATAACACTGTATTTGAATGTGCCATATGTATTTAAATTGCCCTATACCTTGCTTTTTAGACACAGTGTGCCAGTGGCCAAATAATTGAAATATTTATGTTACTTTAAACAACTCATAATTGATAAAACGTATATCAAATATTTAGATAATATAATGTATTGTTTTTTGTGGATATTAATTACCAATAGAACAAATTACCATAATAAAATTTTTATACAACACCAGATATCTATATGTTTCTATAACCCATGATGAAAAAAAAATACTGACATTTTATCCAAAGAAAATTTTGTTTTACAAAATAATTTGTATACTTAAAACTATTTTTTTACAATGAAGCATTTGGGAAAATAAGCCATCTAGCAATTTTACTGTACATATTACCCTTGGCAGTTCACAGGAATTTAAATAAAATATAATACGTGCCTTATATGTTTAATATAAGAAAAAATAGAGGGACATATTTCTTTGTGTTTTTTTTCTTTTGTACTTGGATTTCACGTTACTAAATCTTTATTGTCTGTTTTTTAATGTATTTTCAGTGTAAGTTGAAATTACGAAAATGTCTTTCTTGTAGTATTATTGCAAATTAAACTCTATTCAGAAACCTTAATTTAGATTTTCGATCTTAAAATATTCTACTATATGTCCCAAAAGTTTTCTTTTGTATTGCAATAGACGTGTGCTGCACGGTAAATATGTTTCACGTGTCATAAACAACAATTGTTTGTCAACTGTGGGTTTCCTAGTATGATACCGCCTTTGAGATCGCTTCTATAAACGTTTTATGATTTCGGTATTTTAATTTTAGATTTTTTAAATTTTGCTTCTCCTTTGGCTTTATTTGTTTTAGCCAGAATTTATATTTCTATCCCTGAAAATATAATATTAGTGTAGAAAAAAATATTTTTTTCCTAACTTGTATTTGTTTTGTTGCAAATAATCAAAAAAATATATAGTAAATTTTAGAAAAACTTTTTTTAGCAAAATATATTGAAAAAACTTGAGCTTAATGAAAAAACAAACTAATTTATTTTTATTTTTATTTTTACATTTAAATTTGTAATATCATAGTAATTTTACTTTTTATGTTGTATTTTTTTTATATAAAAAGTAAAATAACTATGATAAATACAAATTTTAATGTAAAAATAAATTGCTTAATATGATAAATTATAGTTTTTTCAACATAATTTTGCTAAAACTAGTTTTTCTGGGATAGAGTATATTTTTTTCGTAGATAATGTGTCCCAAAACATATATTTCCAGAAGAAAAAAATATTTTCTTGGATAACATTATATTTTCTGGGAATAAAAAAAAAATTCTTGGATATAAAATATACGACCATTCTCCTTTTATTTCATCGGAAAATTTACGTTTTGATTTTGTTTAATATTTTATTTAACTGTCATTACCAGTTTATCACGCCTAGTATATTTCTGTAATGTTTAAGTTTTGAAGGTGGTTTAAAATTATGTTCCTAATTATTTAATTGTGTAATATCTAGGTTTACGGCTGGCCGTCGACTCGCCGCCAGAGGCGAAATGACGCATATATCGCCGCGGCAAATTTAGGCGTCAATTTGCCGGCGGAGGCGAAATGACGCACTTAATGCCACGAAAAAAATTGCGTCAACTCGCCGCCGTGTGGCGAAATGACGAAGTTATATTTTTTTTATAAAGTGCGTCATTTTGCTGCCAATAAAAAAAAAAAAAAAAACCGAGACTATCTGCATATCAAAAAAACTATATTTAAAAAAAAAAATTAGTCAATTTGAAATACAAAAAAACTGCAAATATGTTTTATGTAGATGATGTCAAGGTAAAAAACAAGTCTTGAATGTATTTTTAAGACTTTTAATCAATAAATTTACACAT
>JAQFYM010007488.1:0-10324 GCA_034694785.1 Agrenia bidenticulata
GTTGTCTTCTTACAAATTTTCGTTGCATTATGTAAATAAAAAATTAAAATGCAGTACATAAAGTATTTGAAAAAAAAACACAAAAAAACGGCAGGACAATAAGAAGGACAATTTTAAACATTAAAAAAAGGACTGTCTTTGCAAAAAAAGTACGTCTGGTCACACTAGGCATAACTAAAAGCCCGTCAATTATGTAAGATATACCAGGAGATATTGTTATTGTGCACTTTAGAAATAAAATATTTCAACTTTTTTTAATACTACTTTTACTTATGCTCTTGCTATGAATTGTTACAAGATTGTTTAAGTTGGCTTGGGTAAGATAAAAACATGAGCTTATGAGCATTACTTACTATAAAAAATACATGCAAAATGCATTATTTAAAATTACGTATCAAGATAGAAAGGACCTGATAATTCTGCTTCTGTGTTATTTTTATATTCTTTGGTAATATATAAATAAAAAACGAAAAATAAATATGTTTTATATTAAAAGTAATCGTTTATCTCCGCATTACTTTAGTTTAAATTTTAGTTAATTTTTTTATGTATTATTTTTTTGATTATTTTCTAAAATACTATATTTTTTACTGTGTCTTTTTTACTAATTTCTGTAGTGAACTTTCAAATTTAATGTAAATTTTAAATACAAGCCAAGTTAAATATATTTATATATTATACTAATTTTATGGACCTTTTCATATGGTTTTTACGCCAACTTGACCGCATCACAAACAACTACTAGTGTAAATTGTATTAGACCTTTGTAAATCTTTTTGCAAATAAGAGAGGTTCTATAAAATAACCTACAACCGCGGTATCATATTTTAACGGGTTTTTGTGCATATTGTGTCTTTTAGCAATCCGTTAATCAAGCAGTCCCTAATTACATATTTTGCAAAAAGCTTATCAAATTTATAAAAGTTTTCTATAAATGCTGCAAAAATTACCTTGTTATACACAAAACGTACTTCTTCTATACGCAGATCGCCATTAAAGTACAGATAAGAACAAGACGTAAATTAGCCTTTTTCTAGACTATTAAAAAGAAAAAAATATTAGTTTTTTATTTTTATATTTATACAAGATCAAAAAGATGTTTAAAAATACCTAAAAGAGAAATGATATCCAATTGCTTAAAACGCATTGATTGTTTAAATATAATATTATAAACAGAAAATTATATCCAAAAATTAAAAAATAAAATTCAGGTGACGATCCTAAAATTCCCACCCCTATTTGCAAAAAACCAAGCGGAAGTAATAATCACGTTAAGATAAAAAAAAACTATTTTTTTACCGCAGTTTTTTTCCAACAACTATTAGTAAAACTATACAGGGTATTTAAACTTTTTTTAAGCAGTGACAGGTCAGTAAAGTATACGGTTGTTGTCTGTATATTCTTGAACCTTTTGCACGCATCTGTTGCACTTATACACTATTAAATTATACTTAACACTCGTTTAATACATCTATTTAGGAATTAATTTTGCTGACAAAACATCTACAAAATAAACTTTAATACAAAAAACAATACTTCCGGTCAAAACTGTAGTATAATTCGTCGTATTTACGGCAATGATAATTACCCTAATAGCAGATTTGTACAGAAGGTAAGTGATATATACGTTAGATTTTGAAATATTTAATAACCCCAATAATATTTATTACAGAAAAATGTTTTTTTATACCAGGGTATTGCAAACTAAGTTGTGCACATTCTCGAAGGGTGCACAAACAAAAATGAGTTGGGCGTTCTTTTATAAAAAATAATATTTCTATACAACTTTATATGATAGAAAAAGATGTTTATCCATGTTAATGTTTATCCATGTTAATGTTTATGCTAATATAATTTTGTAGTTTTTTGTAATGATCTGCAGCTTTAGTGCTAAAAACATCAAGTTATCACATTTTCCAAGTATAAACCGACAAAGCAAAATAAATAAAGGATCATTATTGCTTATTTTGTAAAATCCCAAAATATGTTGAAGCAATAAAAACTTTTGCGATGTGGTAACTTAATTTTAACATAAAAACGTTATATTTTTCTTTAATTTAACGCGATAAGTTTATATGCCTGATGTTAATCTTTTTTTAACGCTAGATGTATGCGTTGATTTCAAAGTGTATACTTCGCGGCATGTTACTGAAAATTTATTTTAGTAAACAGGATTTGGCACGCACTGTCGTAAAGTTTTTGTATTCCTAAAAGTACTTAAGTTAATAAATAGATTGTTCATGATTTAGACAATAATATTTGTATATTTTAACATTTAAAATGTGTCAATTACATATAAATCTGTACCATTTGTTTCACACAGGTATCCAAGTGTTTTTTCCTCGAATAAAAGACCCCATCTTGTATTCGAATAAAAGAATCACGTGGTCTTATGTTCGAGGATAAGACTCTGGTCTCATAGATGAGTAAAAAGTAAAAAAGTTTTTTTTTTTGAATATTTTTTTTTCAAAAAACAAAAAAAAATAAAAAGTAAAACAAAAACAAAAACATGCGCATGTAATAAAAAATTTTTGAAATCATAAAGAAGACAAATAATGCAGAGTATTTACGTTAAGATCCATCAAAAAGCAATGTTCTCTGTTCTTTGAGCGTGTTTCTTACTAAAAAAACCTTTTTTAAATCCGATCTACGGAATAAAAAAAAATATTATAAAAAATACAAAATTTACAAAATTTACATAGTGTTCAAGATAACTAAACATTTTTGATGTATTTACAATGTATATGGTGACGCAATGTAAATTATCGGTGCAAACACCTATTTCATGCTTCTTAAAATATATTGAATTACCCATTCATTAACTGCATATATTTGCTTAGCTTTTGTTAGTTCGTTAACAAAGCCTGTTTGCTTTTTGTATGCATTTAGTCTTTTTACAAAATCTTTTTAAATCTTATAAAAAATAATCAAACAAAGCAAATTGGTTTTAAGTCACAAATAGCATTATAAATATTAGTTAAATAGATATTTAACTTTTTTTTTTTATTTGTTTGTTTTATAGTTCTTTACAGCAACAAAAATAGCACAATATATCTGCAATGTTTCCATAGAGATTTTTATTTTAAGAAAATGTGGTAAAAATCTTACCATGCAAAATTGGTATAACCAGGTGTATTGACAAGCGGACATTTCATGTTGTTTTTTAAGGGGGTCTTATATTTAGAAAGTCTTTTATTTAAGAGGTTTTATACGCGAGTTTAAACGCGATAAATTACTTTTTAGACGATTCACCTAAATTTTTGGAAAAAAGGGGTCTTTTATTCGAGGTAAAACAGTAGTATTTTTTTTTAATTATTTATGATTATGTCGTTGATGTGTTAGATGCAGCCAAAAATATAAAAAACGTTTTAATATGAAAATCAAACAAATTAAGTTTAGAAATATGTATGTATTTTAAATTTGTTAATCTCATAAAAAAACAGAATTCATTTTTTAGCGATAAAAAGTGATTTATATATAAAAAATGCCTTTTATACAACTAAAATAAAAACAAACGCACAACGCTTAAAAGCCATTTTCTAACAGTGCTTTAAACTTGATGTTTGCTTTTTTTGTTGTACTTGGCCTAAAATATCTTGTTTTTAAATACTAAAGATTAATTTTTACAGAAAAGATTTTTTACGTGAAAAAGTCGGAATACTTTCGCATATTAGTTTAAATATGCAAAAGACCTTATAGTAATCTGTTTGTTTTTTTTTGCAGGAAACCAAGTGTATTGATATGGTATTTGTTTACATATGGGGCTATTTTTTTTATATGAAAGTATAGAATCCTGCCAACATAGATGTTTTTTAATAACGAAATTTTATACAAATAATGGTTAAGGTAAACGCTTTTACTTGCAAATGCAATGGATAAATACTTGGATTATGAAAGACAATAAAATGTTTTTTTAAAGTAAGTTATGTATTTGAAACATATTTAATTTCGAGAACAAATTTGTATGCAGTAATAGTTATTTTGCAATAAAAAAAAAGTATAATAGTAAGCTAGTATATTGTAACAAAAAATATTAAAAAGATATTTTGTAAATGATACAAAAAGGTTCATAAAATATATTTATGCTATTTTTTAAGCACATAGTCCCCTGAGCGCGCTCGTCAAACCCCAAGTTTAATTTTGGGCTTAAAATAAAATCCTATTGGCTTAAAAGGGTATTTAGTGGTGACGATGCACGCTTGGAAATCTATAAGATTACAAGTTGAAATAAAAGGTCTCAATAAAAATAAACTTAAACGCGTACATCAAAACAAAATAAAAAAACAAAAGCGTTTATATTTGTAAATGAGCAGGCTTTTACCAAAAATTCCTAAAAAATCGCAATCTGAACTAGAAATATTACTGTTAGAAAAATCCAAAATGCAACTTTAGAAACAAGACACGTAATATTTTATATCTCTTTGATGTGCGCAGAAATTATTTTTTTTTTCAACAAAAAAAACGCATTTGAAATAAAAAACTTGCATATGGTATAAAAATCAGATTTTTATGGTTGCTGTTTTATTAGTACTTTTTATGTACAAAAAAGTTGCGCCTTACTGTTTTTTTATACATTTACAAATAAATATTGTTTGGGTTCTTTTTATTCAATATTATGTATCTCTAAATTAGTGCTTACTTCTTCATGCATATATCAGAAACATGAAATGGCACATTCCTGTTTTTTATATATTGCACTATCCTGAGTTAAATTAGTCTATATAGTATTTGTTGCTATATTGCATTTTTGATTATTATTCACTGTAAAAAAGCTGTTAGTTTTGTTTCGCTTATATAAAAATATTTGGGTTTTTGGTTTTTTACATTATTTTGTTTACTCTTTTCCTGTACACGTTTGAATTAAATCGTATTGAAAAATATTAGACCAAATATGAGCACAAAAAATTTTGTAGTAATACAAACGCCACAAAACACAGTATATTTTCCTTTTTGACATATTAGGTATTCACCTCAATCCAGAACCTGTTAAATGATTTTTTCAAATTTTTTTTTTGTAAAATTAAAAATCAAAATGTTGAAAATATGTGAATTGATTGCAAAAAATATGTTTCTAACGTAACTATAATATACAAATGCAAAAAAAAAAAACAACACTGTGCTATAGGCGACACTACAATTTAAAAAATTAATTTTTTTAAAACGTACATCCATATTAGATGCCTATATTAGCCCGGTTTTACCCAGCGCAGCCCACACCGCATGCGACCCGGGTCAAGGCGGTCAGTAAAATTTATTATAGTCTTCGGGTATTTTTTTTTGCTATTTGCTTGAATTTTTTTTTTTTTGAAATTATAAAAAAAATCTATTTTTACTTAAAAAAACGTATTTAAATTGTTTATATCTAATATAGTAAATACCATTAAAAAAAAGTATAAAACAAAAGTTTCTGTATGTAAATTAAAAATTAAATGCAGCTTATAAATATATTTTCTGCTTTTTTATACAAAAACAAAATGTAGGTAAATATAAAGAAAAGAAAGACAATAAATGACCGTTTGCATCTAAAAATGTTTTTCTAATATTTCAAAAAACAAGAAATCTAAGAAGACGCATATTTTAATACTTTACAACAACAATTCTTATTTTTGCAACAAGCAATCTTTTGTTTGTTGACACAAATAACAAGAGCTTAAATGCGTACACTACAATATTGCCACGTACAAATAAAAGTTCCCATGTTGTCGCAACGTTATGTCAATATTGATTTCCAGTGTATTCTAAATATAAATTTTAAAATTATATACATGTTGATATGTCATATTTACGAATTATACCATTTTCGCGCGTGCCCATGTATATTCTCATACTCCTTGCTGTTAAACGATTACTGGTTTGTTTTTTTCTATCCAATCCAAATAGTTTTAACTTAATATATAAAAACATGTTTCGGTTTATTCTATGTTTTATATAAACTTTTTTATTATAAGTAGCAAAAAGTCTTTATAGATGCGTCTTTGTTATATTTCAAAATTTGCAATTGTTTTTTTATTGATAAAGTGTTTTATTATAAAATCAAAAGAAGGAAAAAACTTATTATATACAATAAAATACATTTGCTTTTTTTTCCCATGGCAAAAAGTACAATGTGGAATGCTGTTTACAAGCTATATATGCATATAAAAAGTCATTGCACATGTTGTTTCTGCACATGCAGTAAAAATAACATTATACTAACACATATATAATTTAATAAAAAAGGATAATTAATTTTTTTTGTCGAAAAAACATAACGATCTGGTGTTGCATGCAAAAAGATCTATCATACATCAATACGCCATACCTTATTATTAGATACCTGCATTATTACATTTTATGTACGCAAATAAAAGTTTTTTACGTGTTTAATTGTATATTGTTATACCCCTAAAGTTAAAAATGACGTACGAATTTATATAAACTTTAATAATTTAAAGTTCCATGATTCATAGCTTGTTACTTTAAAACCATATAAATCTTCTTTAAAAAATATTGTTTTTTTTATATATTATTTTTAAAAATAACGTAATGTTTTGTGTACGAAAAATCAAAAAAACCTGTATATAACTAACTTTAATCATGTGTATTTGTTTCTTTTTGTGTAACTCATTGTAGAATTTAAAGGTTTTTTTGTAAATTCGGCCTAAGAATCAATTAAAAAACATTTAAATATTTTCGGGTATGTGCGAATATGTGCGGGTCAAGCCGGTCAGATAACTTTTGTTTTTAAGATTTTAAAATGGCCCGGTGCGGGCTATAGCAGACACCTAATCTAAAAAAAGAACAATGAAAATAAATGAGATGCCTATACTTATTGTGAATTGTATGTACAGTATAATTACACGAGTTCCATATGTCTTTTTATTTAAAAAAAAACAAAAAAAAATATTGTACGATACGAAATATAAAAAATGCTCGTTTGTAAGAAAAATAAAGGTCGTACATTTCTAGCTATATAAACTTGATTTTTTTTTAAATATTAAAAACTCTGGGACAGAACCCGTACGAGTCATTGGTGTTTTCACAGTCCCGGGTTACAAGCTACGGTACACGGGCGACGTACGGGTCTTTGCGACAAAAAAAAAATAAAAATGTACAAAATTATCGTATAACTTTTGATTTTTGTTCGGTAACGAAATTATGCCAGTCTTTTTCTACCAAGTTTACCTGTAAAATATTCTTTATTATATATTTCGTGGTAATGATACACGCAAAGCTTTTTTACCTTTATCTAAGAAGATATTGTGTACAAAGACTGGTTGTGCTTTTTGCAATAGAACCCCTATATAAAAAAAGAATTCAAGAGTTGTGGAATGTTATAAATGTTAAAAAAAAAACTCTATTGTTTAATTTATAAGTATGATGCAGAAATTATATACTTTTAAAGTATACACTTGCTACTGCAGAGTCTTTGAAAACACTCGTGTTATTAGAACAAAAAATTTTTTTCATTGTAAACTTTGTAATCTTAATTCACTACCATCATAATTAACTAGATTAACGAATCGTGATGTCTCTGATATGAAAAACCGTACTGTAAAAAAAACGTTTATTTTATAACACAGCATGTTTTGTGTCGGGTTTTTCTTTAACTTAGATTATTCGGTGTTTGTGATTCTTAAAAATCCATATAAAAACAATTTAATATACAAAACTAATCATTCATATGCTTAGGATTTTTAATATTAGTTTTAGTGACATTTCTAGTTTCTTTAAATCTGAGTATTTGGTTTTATAAAGTCTCAAGTATTACAATTTCTATAAAATAATTTTAGATAATTACTTTTTGAGACGGTGTGTTTGCCAGTAGTTGTTTCGTAAAAAAGGTTGGTTTTGTTTGCGGGGTAGAGACATATTGTAAAAAAAAGCCTATATAAAAAAATATTTTTTTTTGTTTCAGTTTGGCTCTATTAACAGTTTTCTAGAATTTAGACAAAATTCAAAATGTGTCTTTTACAAAGCATGTGCCGAAATCTGCGGAGCTCGTTTTATGGACGCCATCATTTTTTATACAAAAAAATTATTTTTTAAAATCATAATATGCTTTAGCCGTAATCAAGGCGCGCTTTGTGGATCTAGGCGCTTTTAAAAATCAATTGTTTAGTTGTGTTCTATCTGCAAAATCTATGACATATAGCTTATACACGTTTGTTGTATATTGCAAAGTAAATACAAGAAATAGATATAAAAAAGGTTTTGTCGTCTACAACGCTTATGCAATAACCATTTAATGTTTGCTTTACAATATATTTTTACTTTCTTTACCAAACGAATATTTTTACAATGAATATATTCTTATTGCAAAAAGTTGGAGTTGTCATTGTTAAAAAAACAGTTTTGAGTTAACAATTTTATTTGCTTAAATAACTACTTTACTAATAGATAAGATCTATTGGTATTTTTTTTTGATAAAGCTCTTATCTCCAACAGCTAAATTTGTGGGTATACTATTATGCAATTATACTTACACTGAAAAAAAGTTGTCTATTAAACGTTTTCTAAAGACATTAATTCGGCATATTGTAACAAACTAAGATGCCAATGATACTACGTTGCTTTTTATAATAACATTTGTCGGAATTTTTTTAACAGCATAGCAATACTCAGCTCAAGAATTTGTAAAAACTAAATTTAAAACTTCCTTTATCTCATCATAACCAGTATGGGAAAAAAAGTCAAATCACAGAAACCGGCACAGCTTCAGTCAATATTTTACTACGGGTTACGGGCAACCCTCAGTGGCGGGTCCTTCCCCATATGATACTGCATATACGTGTTTGCAACATAAAAACAGCTGTAATCAAAATATGAGGTGTTTTAGCCGGATGCAAGAAAATTGCTTTTTTTATATTTTGCTTGTAACTTATCGGGTTTTTTACCTTGTATGCTGGGGTGCAAGCGAAATCTTTTTTATACTCAAGAAGAGCAAAAAAAAGTTGTAGAACCCTTGCTTAAAACAACTCTTTTTTTTTTGTTTTAAATATTATTCGTCTTTCTTGTGAGGCGGGCTTTTGGGCCGAAGTCTAATTTGAACGAGATAAAGACATTTATAAACTGTTTTTTATTTACTTATCGTCTACTTAAATACTTTTTAAAAAACTTTTAGTTCGTTTCTCTTATCTAATTTAATCTCCAATCAATGTTTCCTATACGTCAGAGATTTACTGTTGATAAGGGGTTTTCCCGAGAACGCGTCAATGCTGCATCTTGAGTCTTCTTCTGACGGACGTGTCCGGCTACGCCGGACGTCGTCCTTACAGAAGAAGACTCAAGACACGCATTGTCGCTGTCCGAGCCCTTCTGATGTCTATCCCTTTTTTCTTCTTTTTCTTCTTTTAGCGCGTGGAGCGCAACATTTGTATACAAAAGTATCAGAAAGTTATAGGGAGAATCGAAGCGAAGTAAAAAAACATAATTACTAGGCATTATTTATTGAAAAATGGTTTTATTGACTGTTTAGCAAGATGCAATATAAACAGCCAATCAATTTTGTATACAGCTATAATCGAATTTTTTTATTATTTTGTTCTTTGGCTTCTAGTTAATATCTGTAAACTGAACATAAAAACAAAAGCACGCTTTGACGAACTTTTAAAGCTAAAGAAAAAAAAACAGGCTAGTTTTCTATATTTTTTGCTCTTCTTTTAAACCGAAATCAACGCAAGTAACCGTTTACGGATACATAAACAACTATAACGGTCATTTATTAAGTCATTTAACGAAGTAACGGTTACTGACATACACTTATTACATTGCAATACGGAAAACTATAATTGTAAGTGTTAAAGTGTATAGATATGGTTTTTTCTAGGCATTTGGTATTTATAGGAGGCGTTTAACAAAAAAAAAACAACTATAAAAAAGTCGTGCAACACATTAAGAAAAAAATACTTAAAACATGGTATGCTGAAGCACAAAAAAAACACGAAATGCGTACAACTATTAGGTTTTATTTTTTCCTGATAAATTTTGCAATGAATAGAGATGTTATACAAGTATAAATTTTTTTTTTGCATTTTTTAAGTTAAAACCTTAATTATTTATTATTTGATATTTATTGGTAGAGTAAGTGACATTTTATCATAAGATACTACCTAATGTATATAAAAGCCGACACGATAACGAAAAAAAAATCGCTGACCAGACCCGGATCAACTCAAAACCCTGGTACCCTTGACCTGGAACCCGGCAAAAGTAAAAAAAAAGGGACGGGTATCACCGCTGCATATATATAAAAAATAACTAAAAATATATTCTAAAAATGTTTAACCCTTAGAGAAGTTAGGGGTCAAATTTACTACATTTATTTTATTCCTACATATCGATC
>JAQFYM010007489.1:0-10323 GCA_034694785.1 Agrenia bidenticulata
TTTTGCTGAAATTTCATGAAATTTCCTTATTTTTCAGCGTTCAATTTTCACTATGAAATTTCACCTACCAACCCTGCGCTTAATTATTCTAATTCCGGTCTAGTAGACCGTTGATAACCCATGTCTCCCATAAACTTTTTAATCTCTCCTTGAACCAATGCCAATAATTGTAATCCTATCCCTTAAAGGGCTAAATCCGTTCAACTGGGCAATCCTTAAAAAAATATCCGAGGCATAATCCGCGGACCGAAAATTTCCCAATATTAGCAAATACTCAGTAACCTTAAGGTTTCAAAAAAATTTCAAATTTTTTTCATTGCTCTATATTTGCCTAAAATTGAAATTTCTAACCACCTCACACAGCCACTTTGGGTTTTAGATTCTCAGGAGGTTTTCACGCTATGAAAATCCTCCGCTTGAAAAAAATAAGCTTATTCTCATCATAACATGGTTCAATAAGAGACCAACACCTCAGGGAAAAAAGTGTAACGACTTAGATTAAACCGAGAAATTGGGATGATCTGCTTAATCCTCATTTACAACTGGGGTACATACACCATCAAATCTTGGAACACCTTTCAACCTACCAACCTCGTCTTCTTATAATATTCCAAAATCCAAGAGCTCTTAGAATAAAATATAATAGCCTCGTCTTCCCTCTGAGGCTGAAATATTTAGAGGCAGAGATCATCTTACCTAAACCTAAGCACCTTGTTGTATTCAATAAAGAGATTTAACGAGTCTAGATCATCAGTCTATTTTCTGTATTAAAAAAAGGATGATGACGTTTTTGGGTGAATTGAACCGTTTAATTTGGCAATCGCATCTTTAGCCCAGTCATCCTCTTTAGTTTTTCTTTATCATTTGGGGAGAAGGATGTGCATCTCTCTTGGAATTGAATATTCAAAAAAATTTGAGACAATATTATTATTGTAAATATGAAGATTATTAAATCTTACTCAATAAGTGTTTAAGGAGTTTTGATTTTAATTGTCAACTGTAATAACTCAATTGGTTTGGAGGATGTTTAAGAGTGTTTTAACATTGGTAGGTGGATTATTTTTAAGTTTCTACTATTTCCAGTCGAGTACAAATCCAGAAAGTGACAAGTGAGATTAAAACTAGAAAATGTGGTTTACTTGGAGGAAAATGCGACTCTGGAACTGGCATGTGAGTTGTTAAATTGTTATTTGAAAATTTAGAGATTGATTGATTGACGTATTTTCAGTCGGACAAAGTGTACCTCTATTTAAAAAAAATTAACTGGTTAAATGAGGAATTTAATTTCTTATGATTTTGCATAGCTACAGCACAGCATATGCATTTGATTCCATGCTGGCCTTTTGCTTTCGAAATAGATTAAAACATTGATGCCAGCAAATTAAGAAAGTCTGTCAAACGGTTAATTTGGATAAATTGTCTGTAATCCATTCTCTTTAAAAGTACATGTAATTTTTTAATGCTTCAGCCAGTAAGGTTTACTCTTACCGGTACTTCGTAACGAGTAAAGTTAGACTTACTTTTTGAATGTTGTAAAATGTATTTCAAATTTAACTCAGGATTTCTATAGATAACTAACTAAAGATTCCAAACGAGTGTTGGAAGCGATTATCAAGTTTGCTTATTAATTTTATTTACTATTGAGTTGAATTACTGGTTTCTCATGCTTTAAAATTTACAATGAAGTATACCATTAAAATGTCATAGTTTTGATATTTTACGAAACATAGTTTGAAGCAATTAGTACAGTTTCATTTAAAATAGGACATTACATTGATTTCAGGTACCACTGGCAGTTTGGATAGCATTGTCATCATTTCTCTCAAGTGGTGGGATGTTCACAACAGCTCAAGAAGGTATTAATAACTCCTTACAATCTCAAACGTGACCCTTGCTTGACCTTCAATGAAACTTACCATCTCGCCTCATCTACAAGGGATATTAAGTGTCAAAGTACTATCCCGTCATTAACTGACGATCTCTACTGTTTAAAATTTTCATTTGACAAAGTTTAGATTAAATGACTTGCTAGGCTACTAGTAGTATAAAATAACAAGCTTCAAAAAGATTCTAAAAATGAGATTTTTAGACATAAATGTAAAGAACTTTTGGGCGATGCTATATCTTTGTGTTTATCCGATTCAGATGGCTAAGCAGTTATCCCATTTAACGTATCAATTAAAACTGCTGGCTCAAGCTAAAGACAGTCAGGATAATTCGTAGTCGTAGGTTGGGAGTAGTGTGTCGAACAGATAGGAAAAACGTGCTAAATGAACCGTAAGGGTGTCGTTTGTAGTTGTCGTCTACTCTGAGGCTGAAATTGAAGGAGAGTTACGTGGCAAATATTTATAATCTTTCTGAGATAAGAGAATGAAAGATGAGGAAAGCATGTAATTGGGCAAACACACAATACCATAACCACCAGATATGCTACAGTCTCAGCACTAAATTCCTTGCGAGGTTATCGAGTTCACTTAATCGCATTTCAGAGATCAATTTATCCATAAGCCTCGTATTACTTGATTCTCATGAGTTAAGGTCTAGAGACTTGAGACAATGGAATTTCCTTAACTTATCGCACTGGGAACAGAAGATCTAAACTCTTCACACTTAAGACTTACAAAAATAACTTACAAGTCCAAGTTTGCAGAATTTGTAGTTTGAACATGTATCCATGAAATAATTTTCTTATTAAATTTTTAATTAATAAAAAATTCAAGTTTAAAGCTTTTAATACTGCAATTAATAATATTTTAACGCTTTTGCAATATTTGAAATCTTATTATACCCCAAATCAGTAAAAAATATGTTAAAGGCCATCTCGAACCGATAGTAAAATCCATAATTAGCATATTCACATTTTAATTCATGTTCCAAAGGAATTACAAGCTAAAAATTTGGTGATGATATTTTCAGATTTTCCGGAGGAGTTCTCTCTAGCCCAACGGAATTCCCACGACCTGGACTCTGTTCTACCCTCGTCGTCAACAAACATTCTCCAGTACCCCCTACGAAACTTTACAAAAGTGGCCACAATAAAATACAATAATAGCACAAAGACAAATTTAAATAATAGTTTGAAGAACTTAAAAAAGCCTTCATTTGTACTAACACTAAGCCTCCGAGAGATTCAAAATGATACGCAAAGTCAAAAGCTCGAAAATAATAATTTATCCTCCACGGACTCTCCATTGTTGGATGTCACTACCGCTCTTTTCAGTGAGTCTCTGGCTCAAATCAATCAAAGTGTGAACGAGACGTTGAGGACGATAAGTATTTTAGACAGGTTAAGGAACTTGACTAATTTAAAATTAAAAAGGGTTGGTGGTAGTGGCACTCGCTTTGGAGTTAAGAGTTATGGGAAACCCAAAGAACCTTTGACTGAAAATTCAGAAAAAAACAGCAGTCAGTTCAAGTATGAAAATGATAAGCAAGTTCTCAAAGATAAGATTGAAAAGGATGAGATGAGAACTACACCTTCGGAACCTGGTAAGTAGTTTTTTAAATTATTACCTAACACTAACTAATTAGCAAAAATTTTGTAACTATTTTTATAAACTAAAAATAATGTTCATAAAAATTATGAAGATTCGGTCAATTAATTTAACTGGAATAATTTTTTCTTGATTCAGAGAGAAGCCCAAACCCATTGGAATCTTCAGAAGGTAAACTTAACGTAACTGAAAATATATCCAAGGCCCAATCTCCAATGTCAATGGTCGGTGGTCACATAAATCAAAACGCCCCTTTGATGACCTCCTCCTCTGCCCCAATTCCTAAGCCATTCCCTCGCAGGTCCCAACAATTCCAATCCACCACCCCAATTGTACTCAAAGTTGGTAAACTGGCCAAGAACTATTTGTATTCCAATATGACCTCAACGGACCAACCTGGTAACTCAACCAATGAAGAAAATATCAAAACAGGAGAAACTCGAGTGGCAATCACTGCTGACCAACTCAGTGGCAATCGACCTACGAAAATGCCATTTCATTTCACATCATCAGCCCCCACGCCCCCTCCAACTACGACGAGAGAGACGGCTCAGATTAATCGGTATCACAAGCCGTATTCTCCTCATAATCACGTCTACGCCCCAACACAAGACCCAGTCTCGATCGCCCATAACGACGAAGACCTTAGTATCGAAGACTTTCAGAACTTCCGTGTAGCTAATCTCGTGTTTGGCTCTAAAGTTGGATCAGAGGTATCGACATTATCCCCAAAACCTCGGCCACCTTCAACCGTCAGTCGACCTCCCTCTTCTTATCAAGAGGATAACGACGATGATGACGATGAGGATGATGCTGATAATAATTACAACTCTGGAGATCTACCTGTAAGGACATTACAGCAAAATAAACGCGGTCGGCCTTCGGTTCAGATTGCAACCACTAAGCCCACAACTCGACCCCCACCTCCAAAGGCCTTGGAACATCGGACACCTTCAAAGTATCAACCAAAACCAATTAAAAAATCACCATTGCCTTTGTCAGCGTCTTCGGGTGTGAAGAATTCCCACGTTCGACTCCAGAATAATGCCAACAACGACAACCTCCCATTCTACAAGGAACCTGGAGGAGTTTTTAAAGAGCATAAATACACTCATGGTGACCAGGATGACGAGTCCAATCAGATTTCTCACAACAGTTACTCAGGACGAGCCCCAGGTATAAAGTACGCTCCTAAGGGCCCCACAGCCCAGCCCCAGACTGTCTATCCGAATCATAGACAACAGCCTCAACACCTAAATCATAACCAAGGCCATCATCATCAAGGAGGGCATGTTAATCAACACGTCCAACAACAGCCGGTGTACATCCAGCCAGTACAGCAACCGCAGCATCAGCTCCAAGGGGCCCTTTATCAAATGTTTTCTCCCGCGTATACATCTCAACAGCCCCAACTTCAGCAAGTGCTTCAGCAAAGTCGCCCCCCTCAGGGGCAATACTTTCAGCCGCAGCCAGTAGCCCCGACCCCTTACTACCCTGTAGCTCCTCAGCTACCAATTTACACCCCGCAAATTCCAAGTTATGTTGCCATCCAGCAGCATCAGCCACATCAAGTGCATCAAGGTTATCCTGCGGCGCAACCCATTGCAGCCCCGCCAGTTCAGCCCCAACCGATTTATCAGACCAGGAGTCAGAAACAGGATCATGGTTATAATAACCGAAATAATAATCACTTTAATAACTACCCAACCAATCAAGAACAGCCCGACAGGGACGGGAACTTTCCGTCAAGAAATGACCCTGACTCGGATAGCTTTTACGGTGACCCTCGACCTGACACTAGTAGTTCGGTGAAATCAGAACCTCGTAAACCTCAGCCACCACCAGCACGGAGACCCCAGCAGAAGATTAGTAAGAAGAAGCAAGAAGGGAAAAAATCTGGTGATTCTAGGAGGAAAGAGGAGGAGGAAGAAGAAGAGGAAGAAGAACCCGAGGATGAAGAGCCTGAGGAAGATAGACGGGAATCTAGGCCAAGTCCACCTCCACCACCGCCAAGACGACCACCTCCACCAAGAGACCGAGATAGACAAAGTGACAGGGATAGAAACATAGACCGGAACGAGGATTACGACGAGGAGGATGAAGGACGGAATCGGGACATTCGGGACCGGGATCGCGACCGTGGTAATGATGACAGGGGCAACAATCGAAATAATCCCAATAATCAAAAGCACAACAATAATAATAACAATCGAGGTAGAGGTAACAATAATAACAACAACAATCGAGATAGAGGTAACAATAACAATGGACGACGTCCGCAGTACAATCGAAAAAACGAAGATTACGACGAAGACTACTTTGAACCAAATAATAACAACCCAAGGCCAGTGTTTAATGAAATACCTCATGGGCCTAATGGAGATTATGTAGACTTGGGTAATAACTTTGGCAACCCTCCAGGGCGAAGACAGCCCTTCAAACCGTCCCCAGTGGACAATGGGCCAGTTCGACCCTCTGCCCCTGACTACCGCAGTCCAAATTTTGACCATCCAAACATTGGCTACCCCAACAGGGAAAACAGCAACGACCTCCGACCTACAAGCAATAACCATAATCGGGGACCAGATTACGACCCCAGAGGATTTGGCGTGGGTTTCGGTCCTTCACCAAGGAATGTCCATTTGGATCCAATCTACACAAGAACTATAAAGCAGTTCGATGAGGAACAGACCAAGCCGAAACAAAACAACAATCGAAGACCACGTCCAAGAGAAGAAAGTTCACGGGGTGACAGGAGAGGTCAAGGAAATAGGGACAGGGAAGAGGAACCTCAAGATGACGATGACGAGAGGCCAACAAAGAGCCAGGAAGATGAGGACAGACCTGAAAGGAATGACGATGATGAAAAAGAAGCACCTAGAAGGGGTCAGGATGACGAGCCACCCAATAGAGGCCAAGACGAGGACGAGGATCTCCCCCGAAGAAGTCAAGAAGATGACGAAGAGCCACCACGTAAGGGTCAAGATGATGAAGAAGAACGTCCCCGCAAGGGTCAAGATGATGATGAAGAGCGCCCCCGGAAGGGGCAAGATGAAGAAGTGGAAGGACCTGAAGCTGAAGAGGAAGAAGAGGAGGAGCCTGAGAAAAAGGAAGACCGGCCTGAAAAGAAGGAAGAGGAGACAGAAGAGGAAGAAGAGGAAGAGGAAGAAGAAGAGGAAGCTCCCAAGAAATCTTTAGGTAATGTAATTTGATTCTTCAGAAGGCTATTAGCAACCTATTAACCTAAAAACATATTGGAAATCTTATTGGCCTATGACAGTAAATAGGTTTTTAATAAGCCCGTTTGTTTTTGTAATCAATGTATTTTGAAACCAAATCTAAGTTCGATTAATGAGTAGCCTAAAATCTTAGGGAACAGGCAGAGGAAGGGCTCGACAGACGGGCAAGAGAAAAAGCCCCCACCGAAGAAGCCACCGCCGAACGAGAAGTCTGGAGATTTAGAAGATGACATCCGAGGGATTGAACGGGAGTTTGGCGGAGTTTTTGGTGAATTGGATTAGACCGACTTGTTTTTATTTCAAAATTAATAACCTCAACGATTTTGGAATTTTATTCAAGGTTATTGTAGGAATGAATATGAATATAATGCATAACTGATTTTTGTTTTATTTTATGTATTTGAGAAGGATGATTGTGCAGTTGGGGTCAAACTGGCCTGAAGATGTCCATTAAAGTCAGACAAAGCTACTCAACATAGCCATAAAATGAAAAAATATTGTAATGCTCTTGTAATTTGTCAAACTTAATTTACTTGCAATATCACTTATGAATAAAACGGTCGTGTAAACAGGGCTGAAGTGGACAAATTGGCATTTGAATGACATATTTACATAGAGATATTTATTATATTTATAGTTTCGACTATTTCGACTTCCTTTCCTCGTTTCTTAAAACCCAGCTCCCATCCTCGATCCTTGACATAAGTGGGACATTCGAGGCAGCCACAAGTCTTTTAGTTCAGGATATCGTTATAGTTACATAAATCCTAGAAACCCCATGTCACTTGTATTATGATAAATTATCCCCTTTAGTCATTGGGATTTCTGCAGTCTCTGTGATAAGAAACATTCCCTCTTGATGCAACTTCTGTAACACGCTACATAGGCTTAAAATAATCCTCAGCATCATCCCCTATCCCCACCGATCTGCTCTCCCTAAAGACATGGGCTTAATGGGTTGCCCTCGTGCTATAAAGACGGCAGTCTTAGTTCTCATAACCATCATCACATCTATAGACCAAGGATACGGAAATCATGTATGTAATTCCAACGACCTCACAGCTTTTTGCCTCATAACTCGGCAGTTCAAAGAAATCGTGAATGCGGCCAACCCTCCAGCCTACCCCCAGTTTTCGAAACTCATCCAATTCTTTCCAAAAGAAGCTTTTCAAACCTACAGTGCACAGCCCTTACCAAACCCACTCACGACAACCATCTTCACCTTCCAAGATGTTTGTGAGATTGAAAACGTCCTTGCTGACTTCTCAAGCGGGGCCAAAAAGGGTACAAAGAATCCCTTCCGGCTTGAAGTGACGGAGATTCACGTGAAGAAAGCGAGGCTTCACAACTGGCTTCATATCAAGATTACGAGTGACGCCCCGACACAATCTGGAGCCACTGGAAAGATCAAAATGGGGTTCATTATCGCTCATGACCAAAACAGTTACCCTGTAGGGGACTTCAATCATCAACTCCCTTGCGGATCTGACTGTAGCTGCAAATACTACAAGCCACCCAGGCCCGGTACGAAACAGTGTGTCCAGGGTAGTCGACATAATCATGTACCCTGCATGTTCACCAATGATAAAGTTGTAACTGTAAGAAGCCTTCGACTCATTTATTTCTATTCATTAGTCATGTAATTACAAGGCCCTTGACATTTGCCCGTGTAGGTGTGTATGACTTTTAAAGACCTTTGAAATCTTGTATATAATTCCAGCATCCAGGTCAAATGATGTTCTATGATGAAGAAGGGGTGGAGGAAATACACGCAACTTGGCATTTTGCACAGCACCAGGATAACGACCTTTTCATTTCGGAGCTTCATTTCAAGTAATCTTTGTGATTAAACTATTTGCTAACTTCTTATGTTAAAACTTTTGTGGATATGTATACACAGGGCTTTATTAGTGGAAGACCCTGCGACCGTAATAACAATGACAGGGGTGGATAGAGAGGCATCGAACCCTGTAAACCGTAAGGGAATATTTGGCTGGAATCCAGTATACAGGATTTTGCACCCGACGGCTAAAACTGTCGGAGGGTGGGACCTGTTTCGACAAAATGTCTACGCCCCAAAAGACATACGATGTCACGAGCCTCTCCAAGAAGAATACTTCCCCTCTGAGCTTTACCCTACCATGGGGGACAAATTAAACTTCACCGCTGATTTTGCGGGGGCAACTGCGTTATCAGGAGCCCGGAATAACGACTACTCGGCCAAGGGTACCTACTATCTTCGTATACAGATTGCTAGGGATCTTAATGCTTTTCCTAATGATTCGAATCTTAATTTTTCTAACTCATTGGCCTTTCCAAACATTAGACTCTGGAGAACAGGCTCCGCAGGCAGTGGCCAAGCCCCCCAACGTTGCGAGGCTGTATTGGGGCACCACTAACCCAGGAGTAGGGGCGTTTAAGGACGATATAAAATTCAGACCCAGTGTCGAGGGTTTGCACAGTCTGGAGGTGAGCAAGCTCACAAGGCTGATTCCCATAAGTCCAGCGTTGCTCGAGACAGATCGCTGCGTTTGCTCCATGATTCCCACGACGCTTCCCCCACAAGAAGTTCCACCCCCGATTATCCAGGTGTGTTAAGCCTCCTATTTATTTCTTACATGGGCAAGTGAAGACACGTGGCACTTCTTACCCTGACACTCAATTACCATAGATTCAAGGAAGACAAGGTCATGCGATTCAGATGATCATGGCCTGGTTGGTGCTGGTTCCATTTGGGATCTTCGTCTCGAGGTACTACAAGGAGACGTATTCCAAAGTGTTTTTTCTCCAAGAGTACTGGTGGTTCAGTATCCACGTTATGTGCATGGGGGCAGCCGCCATGTTTATGTACGGTGGGATTTACGCGATGGAAATCAAGAGGCTTGAACCTTTTCAATGGAGGAGTGAGGACATTGTAGTACATTCGGCTTTGGGGTTTGCAGCCATGGCCATGTTTACCATCCATATCCCCCTTGGGTTTTTCAGATTCAAGATTTTGGAAGCTCGACTTGTTCAGATCATGATGCATTGGTTGTTTGGAAACTTGGAGTATTGTCTTGCGAGTAGGAAATTTAGTATTCATAACTAATTTTAAAGTTAAATGAATTTAGTACTTCATCGGTCCTTTGGTTTCAGTTGCTTGTATGATATCGTCAGGAAGTATTGTCCACGGATGCATGCCTTGCTCTGCAGTGGCCTATTTGGTATTCTGGGTCCTGGTTCAGGGCTGCTTTTTCGTAGGAATGGAGGTAACAATTCTAATTCAACTAGTCAATTAATTATTCACACATTTGCATTCAAAGAACAAATGGTAAAGAAAATTCCATAATTATGAATTAATCTTATCGTTGGTAGTTGCACATGAGGGACATTGATAAGCAGCTGATGCTGGTTCCAAAGAGAAGTTACCTACCACCTCCAGTCATGAGAGTTTTTCATGAGAATGCTCCAGTAAGTTAAAACGAGAGATCATTAAGATTCTGGAGATTCTTTTTCATAACTTGGAATTACAAGTCAGTGTTGAAATTGTAGGAATCGAAATTTCGAATCTACGTCCTACTCACCTATGCTGGATCGTGCATGTTCACTTT
>JAQFYM010007490.1:0-10322 GCA_034694785.1 Agrenia bidenticulata
TATAATTGTACAAGGCTTCCAGGTGTTCTTTGACCTTTATTTTTTGAATTAGTAATTTTTTACATTTTATCACTTTTTTTATCATAAATAATTAAAGAAGGGTGAAAACAAATATACGTCATATTCCCAAAGCGTTAAATTGGGGCAAGAAAAAAAAATAATCGTTTTAAAATGAAAAACAATAATAAATATTGCAACAACTCTAAAAAGAAAACACACTTATCTACTCATTTCTAGAAATTTGTTTTCTTTTGTTATAGTTTTTCTTCTTCTTTCTTCTCCGAATTGTGTCAAATCCAATCTTCCGCGATTTTAGAAAAAGAAGAACAAAGAAAATGGAACAATATAAACTATGAATGTATAATAAGTTACAAAAAAATAATAGATATAAAAAAAATACCAAACATATAGTCCCATTTGTTTAAAGTGTTTTCAATTTCGTGACAATAAACACAAAACATAAAGAAGTAAAGATGAAAATAGATTTACGCATTAAAACTTAAAATAATGAATTTTCTAGTTTTATTTTGACAAAAAGCAAATATATAATGGATAACTCATCTACAAAAGTAACTAAAAGAATCCGAAAAATAATTCTACTGTATTTAATACACACTTGTGTTGTAGAATAATAACATGTTTTGTCAAACTGTGCTATAATAGTAAATGCATATTTAAAAGTATAATAACTGCTTCTATTCGGCACATACCTGTACTGTAACAAAAAACATGGCTCTTAATAAAACAAATAGTTCGAAGTCACATTTCGCAGTTTAATTGTATTTTAGTTCAATATCAAAGAAATAAACATAAAAAACAAAATCTTATGTGTATGAAAAAACACAATCAGTAGATAGTTTTGGTTTGCATCTTTTTTGTTTTATGGATATTTATTTAACTTTATTCAACTTTGACACTGTAGCTTTACACTATTTATTTTATTATGCCGCTTGTTTTGTTGTTACAATGCAGGGATTTTCCGAATGTAAGCGTTTCTAAAACAATGTTTTTTGTACACCCTCCGCCATGAATCGATTGTCAATTATGCATAATTTTTTTCGCCCTAGATTAATTGTCCATAATTTAAACAGATCATTACGAAAGATGATTTGACCGACAGAGTAAAACAGTAAAACAATGACGTTGACGGATAAGCAAATTGTACACAAATATGGCTGATAACCTTTTTTATTAAGTTAATTGAAAATAAATTCTATAAGGCAAAGATTATAAGAAGGATTTTAAACACAGTAATCATCTAGAAGACCTGTAATTTATGGTCAAAATTTTTCGATCAGTATGCTCGAAACCAATATAAAAATTAACTGGAAATTGTTTTTTAATAAATGTTACAAGTCACAAATAGGAATACATGAAAAAATATATAATTATATTCAAAATAATTAAGTTTACCTTGTCCGTTCTTTTAAATTATTAACCATGACATAGCTGCTTTTTTAATCAATTCAAAGAGCAGGTGAAAAATAAGTTTTTAAAGGCATCTGAAATAACTCTAAAAGAACTTTAAAAATAACCGAACATGTATTGAGAGCACTTAAACATGCATATTGTACTGTTTCTGGACATTTTATTAACAGATTATCTCATTATAGGATTGATAAATAAATTTTAATACCGAAATAAAATAGGTCAATGTCAAATATTTTAAAATCAAAAGATTTATACAATACAAAAATGCTGACTTATATTTCAGCCGTTTTTTATTTAAGACAAAATATGAGGTTCCTTGGGTAAATGACCAAAAAATTAGCGCCGGAGTTTGGTTTTCCTATTATATTACAGTTTGAAAAAACATGTTATTATTTTTTCACAACACAAGTGTGTATTAAATACAATGGAATTATTTTCCAATATCGTATTGTTACCATTGTGGATGAGTTATCCATTATATATTTGCTTTTTGTCAAAATAAAACTTTAAAATTCAATATTATAAGTTTTAATGCGTAATCTTTCTTCATCTTTACTTCTTTATGTTTTGTGTCTATTGTCACGAAATTGAAAACACTTTAAACAAATAGGACTATATGTTTGGTATTTATTTCATATCTAATATGTTTATGTATTTTTTTGTAACTTATTATACATTCATAGTGTATATTGTTCCATTTTCTTTGTTCTCCTTTTTCTAAAATCGTGGAAGATTGGATTTGACACAATTTGGAGAAGAAAGAAGAAGAAAAACTATAACAAAAGAAAACAAATTTCTATAACTGAGTAGGCAAAAGTGATTTATTTTTAGAGTTGTTGCAATATTTATTATTATTTTTCATTTTAAAACGATTAATTTTTTTTCTTGCCCCAATTTAAGGGAGTGTTTTTTTCCAGGGGGAGTGTTTTTATATACGACACCCCCTCTCGTGTGCAAAAGTGACTTTGGTACAAAACATACCCAAATTAGGCGTAGATAGAATAACAAGGTTACGTATGACCATATAAATGCCCACATGTGGTTGTGTTTTGATAATAACAAAGGCAGGATACTAGTTCTTAATACTTTGCTCCTTGAAATGTAGTTTTTTACTTATTTTTTTATCTCTCAATGAATTTAATTTAAGCAAATTGGATATTAGACAGCGTGAAAGCACAGAAACAACCTATAATATACGTTTAGATTGTAAATAAATGTATTTATTTTAATTTTCTGAAGTTTTATGTTTACATAGATATTTAGGCGTTAATTGTTTTCTCATCCTCTTCATCTTCCTCTTCCTCTTTTTCTTTACATTTTCTTTACATTTGATTTAATGATTAATTTGCACAAATTAAATCAATTAAGAGAAAAAATATAAAAAGAAACTAGAATTTAGGGAGCAAATTGATATTTAATAGTATCCTGTATATGTTATTATTACAAAATAATCCAAAAAGGCCTTTCTACGGTCACTAGTAACCGTGTTGGCCTAGCTACGCCATATTGTGGACTATTATACAAAGTATGGACTTTAAAATAACGTTAACTTAGAATAAAGAGTATTTAAAATTTTAAAATTGTAATCGAATATCATTGTATTACGATTATACGTTTTTAAGATAAAAATATTGCATAAAAGCGCTTCATCCAAGATTTTAGTAGAATACAGTGTAATTTTAGCAAACATTATTTTTAATAAAAAGATATTATGAATGAAATTTTAGTTATAAAAATAGAATTGATTTTTAACCAAGGAAATTGTTTATAAAAAATGCTCAAAATAATTACCTTCATGCAGATTACATTCTTCGACTCTTGTCAAAGAATTAAAGATTGACCTTTGTATCATTTCAGGAGGAATGCCAGCTAAACCTAAAAAAATTCTGTCTTTAAGATGTATCTCATCTCTAAAATGTACTAATAGACAAATGGTTTGATAAAACCCCAAAGAAAAAAAACTAATGGAAAAAATTCGGGGATTGTGCTGGCCATTCTATTGGCCCCCAAGTCTTTTTTATCTTCCCGGCGTAAATTATTTAAATATTCACGAGTAATTCTAGCAAAATATACAGGAGCATCATCTTGCAGCAAATAAATTATCAACTGTTAATAAATCATAAACAGTACTAAATACATTTTTTCACGAAAATGTAAAGTGACTGTAGCTGGGATTCGCTCATTCAAAAAACATGGTCTATAAAGGCAGTTATTGAGTATACCAACCCAAAACAATACCTTTACAGATGATACTTCACGTATTGGTAATATCCAGTGCGGGTTTTTCTGTTCCCATGGTCTGTTATGCTGTCGGTTCATTCCTTGGAATTTCAATGGAAACAGACATTTATCTGAAAAACACCGTTGTAAAAATCAATATTTTTGCATTAATGGATATCATAGTCCTATCAAATTTACTTCTCTTATCGTAAGTTCTTTCTCGCAACCTTTGACTTATATAAGGTTTGTATGGATGTAGATTATTATTCAGTAAAATCCTAAATACTGTCGTTTTTGTCAAATTAGTTGCAAGGGACAATTTTTTTTGTAAAAACTTTCTATTATTATTGATTTCACCTAACACACTATCAATATTTTTGCTGTCGGTAACAATCATTAATCTGGCCGTCTTAGGTGCATTTTGCACACTTATTGTGCTAGAAAACTTGCATGAAATTTAATAAACACAAGAGTAAGTAATCATGTCCACGGGTTGGATAAATTTTGTTTAATTCATCTGCAATCATGGCACATGAGTTTCCAG
This sequence comes from Agrenia bidenticulata, assembly GCA_034694785.1. Classification (NCBI taxonomy): domain Eukaryota; kingdom Metazoa; phylum Arthropoda; class Collembola; order Entomobryomorpha; family Isotomidae; genus Agrenia; species Agrenia bidenticulata. Next base: position 4,196 of record JAQFYM010007490.1, read on the forward strand.
TTAAAAGTTGAACTATTTTTATAAGCTCATTTTCAGTTAAGTACGTCATTTTTAAAAAATAAAGAATCAAAAATAAATAGCACTTCCATACTTTTGAAACACCCTGTATATGTTTGTAAGCAAAAATAATTCATGTACATTTTGATCCATTCGATTCGACGGTTAATCTTAGCAAAGCACGGATTGCAATTAATGTTGAATTAACTCTTGAAGAGATAATCCCGTAAAAATACGTTTTTGCCAAAATTTAACCAAACATACAAAAACACTTATTTTTTATAAATAAAACTTTTTTCAAAAATTTTCGATTTTTTAATTTTTTTTGAAAAATAAAAATTGTCAAAAAAAGAAATTTGGCATAAAAAATAAATTTGTAAAAAACACAAACATATTTTTTTTTACTATTCCTAGTTATCTATAAAATTGTATTTTTGTTAAAGCCGTTTGCGTACAATTTTAATTATTTTTTCATACGGATTTTTACGTGAATACTAAAAAATAATCTTGTCTTTTTTGTATTTCCTCAAGAGTTAATAATAATTTTTAAAAGTTTACTATTAGAATCAATATTTTTTTCTTCCGAACCTGATCTAAATACATTTAAGATAGTAAGATACATATAACATTATTCATAAGAAGAGTCATCTACACTATTAACATTGCAAAGGAAATAAATAAAAACAGTTTTAATAAAATTAATATTGCTGATGATATACAATATTACTTTGCACTAATCATAAATATTCCTTATGTTTTCGTATGATCCTCTTTATTGTAGCGTATTTTTTATCCGAACCCTAAAGCGCATACTTAGCATTTGTTTAATAGGCGCGTTTCCATTTTTGATATATCAATAAATTTTTATTATATTTTCGGTTCTTTGGGCAATTAAATCTCTTTTCAATAAAAAAGCAGCTGTATATAGAGCAATTTTTACGATCTCTCAATTTATGTCGCAATTTATACTAAAAATACGAATATCGGTCTTTTCAATTTGATATATCAAAAAAATAGAAAAGTATGCAAAAAAGTGTTTCCATTTTTGATATATCAAAATGTCAATTTGATATATCAATTTTTTGATATGATAGTTATTATATCAATTTTTTGATATGATAGTTATTATATCAATATTTGGTATTTTTTTGGTTTAATACAAGAATTTGACTACTTGGGAAACAAAGTTAAAAAAAAAAACATTTTGTTTTCGTTTTCGATATATTAAAAACCCCAGAAAAGATATATAAAAATTTGATATATCATTTCATATGAGTTGACATTTCAAAAATATAAACTTGCCTTATATCTTATATCAAGTTCTACTCTCTGTTCAAATTTTTTTTTTGTAACATTTATTTAAATAAGGGTAAAAATAATTATTTTAAAATAAGAAAATATATTCAATGTTATATTTTTGTTTATTATCCTAAAAAATGTACCAAGTTAAGTCGTAAAAAGATTTGTGTTCTATTTTGTAATAAAAAAACATAATTTTATAAGCGGCGACTCATGGTTAAAAGACGGACTAAAAACTCTTTGTCAGTAACACCAGCGAATACAATACAATAATTGACCTTTAAACTTTTATTATGGGCATTTTTGTTTGCTAAGTTTTATTTTATTGAATAATTTCAAGCAGATTCATTAGAATGATGCACACAATTAATCTTATAGCACATAAAAATTTTCAATTACAGCACGTAAATAAAACTAAAAAAAATCTGTATGTATACAATAATTACAAAATTAATGTAAAAATATATTCATTGTAATATATCACAATATATTAAACTGTTGTTAATGATATTTACAATATTTTAGTATTAAGTTTTTTAAAATTATTTTTACAAAAAAAAAAGTATAGTTTGTATAGTAAATCTATTGTACATAACGACATGAAATGTTTGTAATCAGCGGCGTAGCCGGTGAGGTTCAGTGGGCTGTGAACTCTAGAAAAAAGTGTATAGCTGCAATTGTAAAAGGATGACTTTTTGTGCGTAAAAATACTCATAAAATATATTTTATAAAGAAATATGAGTAAGATTTTCGTGTTATTTGTGCATATTTGTTTTTTTATAATGAATCAAAAAATAAATTTCGGCTACACCTCTACTCAAAATTATACAAAAAAAGTTTTTTTATAACAAAATACATAATCTACATATATATGTAGATAACAAAAAAAAACATTCGGTACGCGTTATGAAATAAAAAAGTTTTTATAAATCTTGTAAATATAAATCATCTTCAAATGAACCATAGTAAAATATATAAAGCCATTTTTTTACATGAAAAAGGTCTTTTATTTTGCTTTTCAGCCGATTAGCTATAATATATGGACATAAAAATTTAACGATACCATATGTAAAAAATAAGACATAACTCTATAAAAACTTGATTTTTGCAAAAAAAAAATACGATGAACCAGATAACAAGACACAAAGAACACATATATAAATGATCATTTAAATAATTTGCAAGCTTATTATATTAACGTATTTTGAAAAAAAGACTTTACGTAATCAAAGTATGGCTCCTTATGCTTTTATACTATTGGCTATAGTTTCTATATTTAGTAACTTTTTCGTCATAATTCATAAAAAAACAAAAAAAAAATCATTTCTGGAAAATGTATTTGACGCTTGTGAAGTTTTAACACACAAAGAAACAACTGAATATCTGTTTGCGATACTATTTTACCACTATTTATTTGCCTTTTTTTGCAAAACATACAATTCTCCGTTATTTTATAAATTAGATATATAAAAAAAACAAGGTAGATAAAAATGATTTAAATTAATATTTGGTAGCTGAATTACGTTGTTGATTAGATTTCATTGTAATATACATTGTTTTCTAATGCAGACCCATACCAACTATTATACAGGTAATATTTAAAAGTTAAAAGGAAACATATACAATTTTTTTTCACTGTAGCTGACAAACATTTTATTGCTGGTACATCGTTCTAATTTGTACCATATTAGAAAATTCTTTTTCTATATTCTATTTGATGTAAAGGTGATTTTATTAATGCATGAAACATTTAAATATGCTTACAATACATATAAAATCGTCTGGACACTTTTAACTAAAATGCAAGTCAACTATAAAGCGCTTATTTTACGGCTTTCCTTTAGTTTTTTCAAAAACCTAATATTATTTAATATTGTATAACGATAAAAAAAATTAAAGTATCATTTACAGGCTTAAAACTTGCAATAACATGCATTTTGTACTTTAATGCTATTGATTGAGCTTCACATGCGTATGGAAGTGAACAAACTTGTAAAAAAATGATTTCAAGAGGGAAATAAAACTTAAAAACCAACATATGTATACGTATATTCAACTTCAAATAAAACAGTTTGTAGAACTTAATTTTGTTTGCAGATCTTTAAGCTGAGTCTTTTTTAGTAAAAAGGTATGCTTAACACTTTTGCCACTGGTTTACACACAAATTTGGTTTTTTTTTGCTTAAATATATCAAACGGCTTTTTTTGTCATCAGGTGCAGCCGAATTTTTTGTTTTTATTATATAAATGCATCTAAAAAAAGAAAAAAATAAGAATTCTGTGTAAGGGTGATATAATTTTATGCGTAATATTTTTATTTTTTACACAGACAATATAAAAGTAGGTTTTTACTAACAACATGTACGCTGATAACGAAAAGAATTTAGTGGTGCACGTAAAAGTCATTTACATGTTTTAAAAATTAATAAAAAACAGTAACAAATATGCCGTAAGATGTAAACAGAACTTTGCTTGTCTAAAGCGGATATATATAGGAAGCTTTTTATTTTTGCAAAAAAACAACTTTGCTTAGTTGATTTAATAATCTAAGTTCTCTCTTTTATTCTATAAAAACATTCTAAACTAAAAACATTTTTTAATTGAAAATTTAATTACTTACCTGCAATTTTATATGGGTTGTATTTAGAGTAGACTATAAAAAATATTTTCGTGTTTTTGAATGTGCAAATATTAAATAAAGTACTAAAAAAGCCATTTAGTTGTTCTGAAAAAAATTGAAAATTCCAAGTTGCTCATTTTTTCCGTAAAATATTATTATGTCCAATTTTTAAAATGAAGCCTGCTTTAGTTATATATAATTGTAAAAAAGGGCGCCTAATTGTATTTTACGGAAAAAAATAGGCAAATTGACATTTTACCCTTCTGATTGTCAGTACTAAAATGCAACAAATCATTGTGCTATAATATATTGGATAATGATAACGTATGCATAATCTCTATTAACATACATTGAATGTAAAGTCAAAGTAGTAAAATTTAATATATCATTTTTGTGGTTTGGTGACTTTAAGATCTGTAAGATCATTTAAATATCAATGTCTGAAATTTCCCTGTATGTCAAGATTTCATTTACTTTTTTCGATATCTTCTATTTAAGCTGTGATTTTTTTTTTTTATGAACAAAAGAAAGAGTTATACATGCATATAACACAACTATAAAACTATATTATATTATAAATATCTTGTGTTGTTTTTAATCACAAAAAAAAGTAATAGCATTAAACACTTACTATATGCTCTTTTGACATTTTGCATTACCTTAAGTCCTTCACACAGTGTTCTTGCGATAGAAAGACGTACGCATTAAAAACTTAAAATGCATAAATTGTCAAAAATGCATGCTGAGCACAGTCTGAGTGCTTATAATGCTTGTTTATTATTATACTGCGCTTTATATAATAATTTTGTTGGTAAATATATTTACATTACAAAAAAAAATGACGTATGTAAAAAAATTCACATTAAAAAAAGCGCAGCCCTAATACGTGTATATTTAAGAAAAAACGCATAAAAAGGACATTTTATTATACAAAACAAACTATTTTAAAGTTAAAAAATAAAATTTATGTATAAATTGCCCAAAAAACACAAATTACTTAGTGCAAACCATTGTAGTTACGTTTTATATGCAAAATTTATAAACAACGAAAAACGCTGTACACATGAAGTGTAGATTGTTACTAAGAGCTTCCTAGTGTAACGGAATATATTCTGTTATATCTCAAGTTTTTTCTGTATTTTATAAGAGTTTTTTTTTGCTTTTTTGCTAACGGAGGGTGACGCAAAATAAAAAGGATAAAAAATGTTATGACTGTCTAAAGATCGTTGCTTTATGCACTTAATTTGATTATAGTGCGGTAATGCACTTTTGTATAATTGAATGCGTAAGCTTTTCACTTACGAAACACAGTAAGGATAAAATTTTAAGTACATCACTTACAAAACATTGTTTCTAATTGTATTAAAAGTTTTTTAAACATTTTTTGTCTAGGTTAAAGCGCATAATTGGAACTTTGGTCACCTTTTCCTTTTAGGTATTTTTTATTCTTCGCTTATATGTTTCAATAATAAAACGACAGTTTTTTGATATAATTACACTGCAATGGATAACAATTAAGTATAAATTTTGCTGTTTGAACATACTTTGTATATTTTCCAGAACATTTTGCCTATAACAACATCAAACAACACTAAAAGGATGTAATTTTTCGAGCACTTATACTAGATTCCCGCTCTATTTTTGTACAGATTGTTGCGCATTAAAAACTTCTATAGGCAATTCTTATACATAATTCAAATAAGTCGTCATAAATAGAGGAAGTGTTTTTAAATTTAGAAATCACTAAAAATTTAGCCTTGAAAAGTTTGTGCCCTAGTAATGTCATACTTGAAGTCTCTTTTTTGGCGTATCAAAAGTACATATAGGCATTTAAATATATAAGAACGAACATTATATTTTATCACGTGTAAAATTTCGCACTAGTAATAATTTTCAACTTTATAGGCAATTAAAAAATTAGAAAACAATATTATTGACGTAAAAATAGAATTTAAGTACGTAAAATAGGGTGTAGTGAATAACCTTAACCAAAAGCTCACTTGATAGAGTTAAACTACAAAGGCGGTGCAAAACGCCTAAGCCGGCTTAATTCGATATATGAGGGATAATTCGAACGAACCGCTGAGGTAAATGTTTCCGTCAGCAATACACAATAATATGCTTTTAACTTCTACAAAGAGTATCTATTATTTGGTATAAAAGATAGATTCTAAGGCAAACATAGCCAATAAATTACAATTGCGAGGTAAAT
>JAQFYM010007491.1:0-10321 GCA_034694785.1 Agrenia bidenticulata
AAACCACATTTTTATAGTGCTGATAGCATTAATGATACAAAAAAATATTTTTTTATTGTATAAAAACATCAAGCAGCAGAGTTTTCTTCTTTTTTTTGTAAAAAAGATAGAAATTATTGTTGTGCTTCCTTATGTTATATAAAACATAATTACAGAATTAACACTTGGTTAACAACATTTTTATTCAAAAATCTTTTTAAAAAATAAGAAAACATTTTACATCACTAAAAAATCACAATGACAAGTATTTTGCGTTTTAAGAATCTGTATACATGTAAATTATGCTTCAATAGCATTTCTTCGTGTGAAAAATATTATTCATAAAAAGCTTTGTCGTTATTTTTTATAATTCTTTTATTGTGTATTAGTATTTCATAAGCTTAAAGAATAATATTTTTTACATTAAATGCTAATGTTGTATTTGGTTTTTTTTCTTGTATTTTAAGTTGAAAAATACAGCAAAATTTGAGTAAAAAGAACTAAATTTTCCAAATTCATTTGTTATTTAGCAGACTTATTTATAAACAGATACCAGATTCTTTTAATAAATAAAATGAAATTTAACAAAGTTATAAAAAGTGTCTATGGTGGTAATATATGTACCTTTAATTTTTTTTTTGTACTTTAACAGTTGTTGTTTATGCAAAACCGTTTACAATAAATTTTTACAAATCAATGTATAGATTATATGTACTTGTTTGCAAAGTTGCATATAAAATGCCTCACCTATAAACTGATATACATTTTCATCTGGAAAGGCAACTTCTTCAAAATTTATAATAAACGTCAGTATGATTTAAATGCGTGTTTCTTTTTAATCGAATTAAAAACAAAAATTAATACTGTGGCATCGATATTTCGCTAAAAAATGTTATATAGAAATCGATATAGAGATTTATTAATGTATTTTTTTTGCAAAAAAATGCATTTAAAAATTAAAAAATGCATAGAAAATTAATAAAAATACATTCTTAATATTTATTTGTATAATTGTTTTGCTTTAAAACAAACACCATTTTTTTTATTTTTGCAGCTAATAAAAAAAACGCAAGAACTTATTTTTTTTTCTAATATTAATTAGAGCTTTTTCCATTTTTTTACCGGACAAATAAATAAAAAAAAATGCATTTAAAGTATCAAAATGCATTTATGGCTAGAAAATGCTTTATCGCGCTAAATTAAGTTTGTGGACCATAGTAATACATGTTGGATGAAGCCGATTATGCGTTCTTCAATCAAAAAAGCATTTCACGTATAAAAATTATATATTTTACAATGTTTAAATAATATAGAACACGCCTCTTCATACTTTTCAAAAATATAAAATTAGAATTTTAATACAGTGTCATCTTTAGATTTTTAATATTATGTCAAATAGTAATCTTAGCCGATTTATAGTGCCTTAAAACCTCAAGATCGCGTTTTCTCTTCATAACAACGCAACAATTTCTTACGAAAACATTGCGCAAATTTTTTAGTAAATTATATACACTACATGTTTGAATACTTAACGATAAATGTCTTTTTTTATAAAAATACAAACCATCGAAAACTCAATTAAAGTTTGCGTATATGGACAAATATTTAAATTTTATACACTATATAGTAAAAAAACTCGCTAATTATGTCAATAAAAATAATATCTTTCATGCACAAATGCAGAATTAAAACTTACATATAGTGTATTTTTAGTACAAAACCCTTAAAAAAATTGATTTTACAGTAAAAAGCACATGTTTTCCTTGTTTACAAACAACACATGCCGCTTGTTGAATTATATTTTTTATACACAACTTTGAAACAGAAACCCAAAAAATAAACAAAACACAATAGTTGTTGCATCATTTTGGTAAATCTTAGAGTGTAAATAATTCAGTAAGAATGTTATCATATATATTTTATTTGCACTTTTTATAACAAACATACTTTAACTATACTCATCTACATTTCAAAAATATTTATGAAAAGTAATAGTCTTGAGCTAAACCTACACAGTGAATTCGGTTTGTGGTTACATACTTACTGACCAATACTTAATCATGCTACAATTTACTTTGTGTAATATTTTTGTAAGGATACAATAAAAAAAGGTTTTCATGTTTTTAAAATTAACGTTTTTTGTTTTTTTATATTTTTTTACATTTCGTAAACAAAGGAAATTATATTTTACGAGAGAGGGTCGCACCCCTCCTTATAAAGACTTCGAAAATTCCAGGGGGGTTATGACCCCCCCCCCCTTGACCCCCTCTAGATCCCATCGCTGAGTACTATGTTCTGTAATTTAATCTTATAGAAAAAAGAATATATTTGCTGCTTTTTCTGTCATATCCACACAAAATAGTATATTACCTATATCATTCCTTGTTTTAAACCGCTAGATATGGCTTTGATTATGCTGAATGGTTCTTTTACAATATGACCGACGATTTGTACGGTTATACCCTTTTTTTTAAATAAGTCAAATAGATAAGTACATAATTTGGTCCTGTAAAGAAAACAGCTGAATAAGTTGTGCTTTTATAATATTTATATTTTTAATTTCTATAAAAAAAATTTATCATCTTATGTGTAAATTTTAATTGACGTATTTAAATGCTTTCGGCGCATGCTTTGTAAACTATAAAACAGTTATTTATAAATGCTGCGGTTCGGAAGTTCGATAATTTGCAAAATAATCATGTTTTTGCTCTTGTATGGGCATAATATTGCTAAAGCTGATATAAAAGAACTTCTTCTTTCATATTTGCATTGTAATCAGCTTTTTTTTTGTATAAATTAGGATTGAGCATTCGATCCGATTTTACTTTTTTTTTTTGTATTCAGATAAAAATGATATATCGAATGCTGGTTTTATTTTACTTTTTCTTGCAACAAGCTCATTATTATGAAATGTAGAAATATACCCAAATGGCTTTTAAAAATCCATATGACTTTATTTACTTTTGTTTTATGATATACTACAAAATTGTTAAGTTATAGAGTCTTCTTAATGTGTTCTTAATTTTTTAGGACCATTTCTGTTAGCCCAAAATGTTTCAAAAACCTGTATTGTAACATACCTTAGCTTTTGCGCCTCATTAAAACTGTTATAGAAGTAAAGGATGTTAAGTTTGTGCCAAACACCTTGATACTCTTTTGTAAGCAAATTTATAGTAAGTTTGAAGTAATGACTATATGTTGCATAATCGCAAATTTCACAAAACCAGCTTCGAATCAGCCATCATACAAAGATTTAACTCCACTTGTGTTGCTCTGCAGCATTATACACTTTAAAATTGGATTGGCCTATGAAGGTTCGATGCCGTCATCTATACTACTGTTTTTGTCTGAACAATACAAATTAGTTATTTTAGCGTACTAATATTTTCTAAATATTGTTTAATTGTCTATTTTGTTTTCTATATTTTTCTTTTTTAGAACGTACGTTATATTTGAATTTATGGTTGTGAATTTATCATATAAGATAAGATGCTGCGATCAAATAGTTGCAAAATTCTTTTTGTGTTATAAATAAGGTTCAGATTTGCAATTCCAAATATCTCTGATAAAGAAAAACCGTAAAAAAAACACCTTGTACTTAATCATTGTAAAGTGAAACTCAGTTTTCTGTTCACTACTGTGTCTGTTTATCGTTTTAAGTAATTGTGGCAAAAGCTACGTTTTTAAATTATTCGGCACAATGTTTTTGGATTTTTTCTTAAGATTATTGTCATTAATATGGCGATAAAAGAATTACCGACCTGTGAACTTGTTTTATGAAGAATTTTTTGTCAAAGTGGCTCACCTGTCACTTTTAATATTTACTTTAATTATCTTATCTGTTTTGCAAACAGTTTGCCTCTTCTTTTTATTATCTATATGATAATATCAGATGTAAAAAGGGGATTACCTATACAAATGTTGTAGCTTTGGTGGTTCATTAGTCATTAAACTTGGCATAATCTTGCAGAAATATAGATTTGTATAAGTAAAACAGAAATTGACAATTCAAAAATATTTTTATTTATATTAGCCAGTACATTATACTAGGCATTAATTTTATCACAGATTAAAAAAAAATATTATTTGAGTATTAATCTAAAGTGATAATGCGATACAGAAAAAAGTATTTTTTTGCTAACATTCTACACTATAAAACTACTTCATATTTTGCACATTATAGAAAAATCAAAAAAAAAAAACATTATTTACTGTTTTTTCGCATATAAAGTATTTCCTGCTTAATTAAACAAGTTTGTCACCTATTTTTACAATTTAAACCCTTTTCAGTGTCATAAAGTCATTTTATATAGAAATGCATATAAAAAAATTATCGATATCAATGGTATATTTTCTTACAATTTTTAACGTACACTTCTGCATTCAATGTTTCCAAAACCGTTATTTATTGCGTGTTTTCTAGAAAGTAAATGAGCTTTAGCTAACAAAAGAGCAAAATGTACTAATAATACAGGCTATAAATTCTATATTGATATATACTTTTGCTCTTATTGTGCTTTTAAAGCTCAAAAACACAGACATGTGGCAATTTTTTGTTTTAAAGTGCATCGACACAAATTGGTATTCAAATGCAGTAAAAATGTCAGAAAAATATTTAAATTCAGACTCTTTTTATCATTATTTGTTTATTATCATGCTTTTTTCCCAAAATAAAAAATAAAAAATGATTGAATCATACTAACTAGTACTTCGCTCCCTCTATAATACAGCAACAACCAATATATTACCATGAATTGGTTTGCATTACTGAAAACCAATTATTTTCCTCATAAATAAAATAAAATTCCCCAAAAGTAATCAAGATAATCACATAATGATTTACACGAGTGAACAGAACAGAGCATAATCACATTGTCAACAATTGAATAAAGACTTTATTTGCGTAATTTTTCTCATTTTCATGCAAATTTCCCGAAAATAAAAAATAAAAAAACGGATAGAAACTTACTAAAAAGTACTTCGCTCTCTCTTTAATACAGCAATAAACCATTATTTAAGGATCGATTTGGTCTGCATTACTAAAAACCAATTATTTATTTATAAATAAAATAAAATAAAATTCCCCACAGAGTATTATAGATAATCAAATAATTATTTTGAAAATAAGTGTAAAAGAGCATTTAAAAAAAATTTAATTTTTTTTGAGACTTCGTTTGATATATTTTATTTTATTTTTATGCTTATTCCCAAAAATCAACAAAATAAAAATGGATAGAAACATACTAAAAAGTAATTTTCTCCCTCTTAAATTAGGCAAGTAACTAATATAAAGAAATTGATTTGGTTTGCATACCTTAAAACTAATTAATCTACTCAAAAATAAAATAAAATTCCCCATGGTGTATCCTAGATAATCACATAATTATTTTAAGAATTAAGTGTAAAAAAGCATGTATACGATGTCAAAATTCTATTTAAGACTTTAATTTATGAACTTTTTTACTATCATGCATATTTCCCAACCATACAAAATATAAAAATGGATAGGAACATACTATACAGGTACATCCTCTTTTTTAATTGGGCAAAAATTCACTATACAAAGAACATTTAGATTGCATTACTGAAACCCAACTATTTTCCTCATAAATAAAATAAAATTCCCAACGGAGTATTATAGATAATCACATATATTTTTAAAAAGATAGTGTAAAATTGTATAATTAAAATGTATACAGAAGATTTTGAGACTTTTATTTTATAATTTTTTTTTTTGTTGCTTATCTCTAAAAATAAACTAAGAAAACCGGAACGAAACATACTAAAAAGTATTTTCGGGTACAAGTTAATTGGAAAATAAACTAGGATACAACAAAAGGAATTGGGTTTAATTACTATAAATCAATTATTTTTTTCATAAAGAAAACAAAATTCCTCGGGGTAGTAAATTTAATCACTAGGGCAACCTATCGCCATTTTTTGGCATATTTGGCATTGAATTTGCCAATTTTGCCATTTTAAAAATTTTTAAATTATTTTTTCAGTTGATCTTTTTTTATTTTTTTTTTCTTTTCTTTTGTTATATTGCATTGTAAAACCTTGTATATCATTCTAAAAAAACTATAAAATCTTTTTTGTGTCAATTTCTTTGTATTTTTTAAAGCCCATCACGCTTAACTAAATTAAAAAAGTTATTTACATCTAATAATATATTCAACATGCAAGAGATAAGCATACCATACATAACTTAAAGTGTATGTTTTTTGTTATTCATTTTTTTAAAACGTTCTATTCAAAAAAATGTGGCGATACACCTCAAAAAGTTGCAACAATCTATTTGATTTTTGCATCATTTTTTTTGTATGGCTTGTTAACATACTATTTATCTAAAAACAAGTAAGTTATAAATAATTTTAAACGATTTAATAATGGATTTAACATAATTTATAATTTTTTTACTATAATTTTACACTGAATTTTATTATTTTTTTTGCAAAATTTAGTAAATATTGTATTAATAGACAAAATTGTTATTTTTGCCTGTTTATACTCTAAAATTGACTAGAAAATGCCCGGTTTTTGTTAGTTTTAGGTTGCCCTAATAATCACAAAATGTTGTAAAAGTAAGTCAAAAGAGATTATGCACGCATGTCAACAAGAAATTTTAAACGGTTTATTATAAAAAATTTTTATATTTTTATTCACGTTTCCCATAAAAAAAATTTATAAATATATACAAACATACTAAAAGGAACTTATACTGTTAAATTTTGCAATAAACTAATATAGAGAGAGTTATTTAGTATGTATTACTAAAAACCAATTATTTTTCTCATAAATAAAAAAAAAATTCCCTGTGTTTTATACATAATCACATAATGGTTTAAAAAATTAAGTGTAAAAGAGCAAAAACACGATGTCAACAATAAATTTTCAGACTTATATTTTTACAATTTTTTATTTTTATGCACATTTGCCAAAAATGCAAAATATGAAAATGGATAGAAAAATACTAAAAAGTACATCGGCCACTTAAATTACAATCTAACTCTTTGGCCTAACAAGATGTATTTGGTTAAATTATCATAACAATCAATTTTTGTATAAATAACATGAAAAATATTCCCAGAGTATTAAAAATAATCACAAAATAATTTTAAAAGTAGTTTAAAAAAGCAGAAACACATTATCAACAACAAAATTTGCAACTTTTTGTATATAAAAGTTACTTTTTATTTTTTATTTAAAACAAATAGCATTTACTGCGTAGAAAATCATAAAAAAAACTTTTTTAGCATCTAGAAAAATTATTAACAATATAGCATAGTTAATTCCATTTTTTTATTTTATCAGATAATTAAAACCCATTTTTATTTATAAAGAATTTAATCTTTGCTTTCTTTCATTTCACTATAATTAATCAATAAAATACGTGTAATATGCATGTAAAAAACTTTTTATCGTACAAAATGCATATTTTCTTTTGTTTTTATACTGCTCTCTTTACAAAAATAAACAAATAAGAATATATAAAAACGCAAAAAATAATAATATAATATAAAATATAGTTTTAAACAAATACGGCGACTTGAGTTTTTATTTTATCTTTTTCAAATTATTCAGGCAAAAAAAAAGCATATATTTATTTTATTTTTATGCTCATAATTAGGAATGTGTTACTAGAAGAGGGGTCAGAGGTTGTCAAGATGCCCTAGCAGACAGTAAAAATGCATGAAAATTTTTAAAATTTGTTGTAAGAGTTGAAGGTAGGCCCATAAACATTTAAGGTTCCTTCTGAAATACAAAAAAAGTCTAAGTTTTGATTATAAATTCTGCATGAAACGAAAAAAAGTTTATGGGAAAAATATAACGTTTTCAAGTACAAAATAGGGTATATTTTTTATTTACTGGTCTACCAAAATAAAAAAACACCATGATAAAAGACATGAAAAAATGTATTTATACGTTCCCGATTGCAAAACATAACCAAAATACAATAAAAACGTTTTTCTTTTTTGAAAAAGGTATAAAACTAGTAATTATTTTTTTTTTGCTAACACACATAATCAACAAATGCTCAAAAATACATTAGAAAAAGAATAACGACATGAACAAAAAATCGTTTTTTGGTGTGGCATTTTGTAGCACGTTTACATTACATGTTTCTGTGTACATTTATATACAAAATTTGTAAAAACACGTTTTTTTGTACCTATAACTTTTAAAAAAATAATAAAAAAGGGTATAGGGTATATCATGCCGTGATCTATATAAAGAGGGCGCAAACCTGACATTATTAATAAAATGCTTTTCTTTGTAAACATCTAAATATACAAAAAAGGTGAGTTGTAAAAGGTCCATTTATATTAAAAATCAATGACAAAAAATTATTTGGTATAAAGTTACACTTAATATCTTCAAAAACAAATCAGTAGAAAACTAAATAAAAAATAAAAAAGAAGTAGGTATCTTTCAAAAATAAAAGTGTCTAAAAAAAAAGATGGGCGTAATTTTTACATGAAAACACATTCCATTAAAAGCTTATTTTTTTTCTTCTTTTTTTTTACTATACCATTTATAAAAAAGCAACTGCTCAACAGCATTTTGTAATGCGAAACATGCGCATCTAAAATAGTTTTTTTTAATAAACACAAAAGAAAAAAGCATATAAAAAAAGAAACTACAATATATTATTGTTCCAACGTACAATACCTTTTTTTATTTCTAATATAATAATAAGCCTTATAATTTATAGATAAATCGCGCAATACTAACACATAGTACTACCTAGTGTATGCAAATATCGAAACAACATTCTTTTTGCCGCAAAACACTATACCCAAAAATCATCTTCATTTTGTTTTCTATAACGGAAAAAAATAAAAAAAATAACAAAACTTTTAACATTAAAATCTTTCTTTCTATTATAAACGTTACCAAAGGTACAAAAAATAAAAAAAAAAAGCAGCAAAAAAAGCCCTATTGTCAGAAACCAATGTAGAGAAAACACTTTGTTAATTGACCAGGGCCTCTGAAGCTCGTAGTTTTCTAATTGTCTACCTTAAATGCAAAATATAAAATGTTTTTTGCAACTTTTAATTATGTTTTGTATATAAATTCATAGTAACTTTTTAATCTTGTAATAAAATTTTTAAACTATTTATAAGTCTGTTTTACACTTACATCACCTTAAATTTTTATGCCTAGATCTCCACTGCCAGGGACACAGCTTAAGACAACAAACGCAGGTTTTTTCTCTCAAACTTGCTAGTTAGTTGCAGTTTTTTTTTTTTTTTTAATTTAGGCTTACCCAGGTATTTTTATTAAAATTCGTGTCTGTAAACTTTTGCTATAGAATTTTAACCTGCACAATAGATTAGAGATCTGCATTTTCCCAGAAATACCCGGCCCGGCCCGCCCGCGAGCCGGGTTTGGGCGGGTAGAAATTTTTTTGAAAGATCTTGGGTATTTTTTTTGTGAAATTTACCTGAAAAAAAATTATGCTTGAATAAATGGAAAATTATTTTTCAAGGGTTTAATTTATTAATACCCCTCTTTTTGTTAAAAATCAAGTTACTGCCCCACTTTTTCTCGCGTATATTTATTAATGCCCCTGTTTCTTTATGTAAGAAGTAGAGATGCAAAGAAATAGGCCAACAGACAAAATGGTGGGCATATCATAATAAACTTACAATAATATTTAAATGATACGAATGAAGGAATTGGGAGTAACTTCACTTACGAATTATGCAAGAAAAAAGGGGAATCATGGGGTTGTGATCTCTTCAAGATAAATAAACAAATAACCACCTCTTAAAATTTAACAACAAAGAACAGGTTGTTTGGACTTGCCATGCAATAACTTTTTAAAAATGATCAATATCATAAAAATATTCTTTTATGAAGGTTTAAATTAAAAAGAAAATTGTAGACTTCTTGCAATTATAAACAAGGTAATTTAAATTGATTATTATTTTTTTTATCTTCTTTGACATATAGTATTTATATCAGGTCATTTCGTAAGTAGTGTCGTTTTAAAATTATAGAAATAGGGGTATGTAATTAAATAGAAATTCAAGTAAGAAAAAAACAAGATATAAAAGGATGTTAGTTGTATTATATGACTAAAAAAACCGCGTAATTAAAAAATTAGAATTAATAGCTTGATTTAAACAAAATTTTGCCTTTTTTATTTTTTTGGCTCATTTATTTTACCTCCACAAAAATCTATATTAACTCCCACTGGAATATGTTGTTTTTTGCCCCAAATCATTTTTTCGAACCCCTATTTGTCACAGAAAGAAGTGATTTTTCCCCTTGTCTTTTGTGTAGTTTTGACGTAAATATGCGTCATAGATCTTACCATTGAAAAGATACGAGT
>JAQFYM010007492.1:0-10320 GCA_034694785.1 Agrenia bidenticulata
AAAATTTCTTCAAACCGTTACACTAGCGCAATTTTTTTATGGGGGGGCAAGACCCCCCTGCTGACGTTCAACGCCTTTTAATACATATTTGTCTTTTGCGTAACTCGTTTTGTGCGTGTAAATATACTTAATCGATATTTGACTGTTTTTTTTAGTTACATTTGTCAAAATTAATTTGCAAAAACAAAAATTTTACAGTAAAATTTTCGTTCGCTGTAAAATTTTTGGCTTTAAAAATTGGCGCATTTAAATAAACGAAAACGTATATAAATACTTACAATCAATACTATGCTTCAGTGGGGTACCCAGGGGGGAGGGTTATGGGGGGTGTAGTCCCCCCTTCGAAAAATTTTTCACGCCTGAAGTTAAGGGATGGCTTTTTTTGTGCTGAGATTTTTTTCATTTTAAGAATCCAAATAAAAAATTATAAACTGATTTTTTTTTCAAAAAAAAATTATAAACGATAAAACATCGAAAAAAAAGGGTTTTAAGCCCAACTTTTTAAAAAAACACTGACATCCCCCGGGCCTAAAATTACTGGGTACGCCACTGCTATGCATTGATGGGGCTTCTTTTTTTTTATTCGCATTTTTTTGAAACAAAAAAAAATTGTTTTACCTTTTTCTTGCTAAAAAAATGCGAAAAACTGATGATTTTGAGACAAATTTTAGGCTGTGTACTTTTTTAATTATTTTTCTTTTCCGCCTATTTGTATTCGTTTGTGTTTTTTTTCAGATTTAAGGGTTATTTGCATTGTTGTATGATATAAAAAATAAAGTATAAAAACAAATTTTTGTGTTTTTATTTACGTAATCTTCATTTTTTTTTAATTTGAATCCAAGTGCTTTTATTGACTTTCCGAAAATTCTTTAGTAAAACGCAAATTTACAGAAAACGAAAATTTTACAGAACACCGGTCCTAGGACCGCCGCCGGACCGGACCGGACCGTACAAAAATTCGCGGTATGGTCTGATCAAAATATCAAAAAAATGATTACGGTCTGGCGGAAAGATTTTAAAGACAAAACTGTGCAAGGCTCTAAATAATAACTAGAGAGTGCAAACCTAAAATTTATAAAAAATAACGATAACAAATAAAGGCCGAAAAAAAAAGATATCGGACGTCGAATAAAAAAACGTATTCGTATTACTGCATATTCGTTTTTTTTTATTTTTTTATATAATGATTTGTTCAAACTGCATAACACAATATGCAAAATTGATTTTTGTAGATATATCACCAATAAGTCTACAAAAAAAGTTAAATTTACAGATGCGAGTCACACTTCTAATATTTAAAAAACGTAAAAAAGTTCAGGGGTTCCGATAGAAGGATTTAATACGCATAAAATACAGAAAGGTAAAGAAAATATAGATTAACCTAAATTATATGCATACATCGTATGCACCTTTTCTGCATGCAATTTTTGTAAATTACTAACTAACTATATTAGTGATGCTTAAAAATATGCAGAAATTTTTTTTATGCTAATGGTTTTGTTTCATAAACAAACGTGAGTACCATTTGTGTAAGTTTGTTACATGGATTATTTTAAAAAGTAAAAAAACTTGTTTTCAGAATTTATTTATTTTTTTTTACTTATAAAAAAACCGAACTTTACCGTGTAAAGCTAATTGTAATTTTTTCCTCTTGTACAAAGCAGATGATTTATTCACACAAATAATTGTTAATCAAAGTATAAAAAACGTAAAGGTTACTTTAAAGCTGAAATGGTATTATAAAGCCATTTTATCCTTCTATAGAGTTATAAAGGTAACACGACTATATAATTAGCAGATATTTTTATAGAGAAAAAACGAATATTCGATCGGTTATATTTTTGTATAGAACCGAGTACCAATTAATGATAAACATAATCGAATAGACCTTGATAAGCGAAGACAAAATATTTAGTTGCGCCTCTAAAAATAACGCATGTTCGACCATTTATCTGAGAAACCAATTTTATCAGTGCATAAAATTTAATCCTTAGTCACAAGTATTCAGTCTTCTTTTTTTAAGTTTTACATTCTGCAATATGAACGTTTACACTTACTATAAATCGGGCTATAAATTCTTTAATGTGAACGTTTTGTTAACTGTAAAAAGTAGATGGACGATAAGAATCATGTGTTTCTCCAATGTAAACATCTGTCTAAATAAATAACAAAAAAAATTAATATACTTTTTTGTACATATTAGACAAAAATATAGTTTCAATTAAAATTTGAGAACATCAAATGCTTTTTTTTGATCATATATATTAAAAATCTAAAAAAAATATTACTATGCAGATTTCATTTTTTAAAAAGTTCCTTTGTATAGAAGTTACATCAAAACAATTTAATTTGCATATTATGTTTTAAAACTACAGTAGGTATCACATTAAGAATATAAATTGGTCTTATTAAAAGCAATTCCCATTTTTTTATTGTTAAACTAATGGAATATGTGCTTTTTCGCATTTTCATAACAATAAGGGTATTTTTTGACAATTTTCTCGGTTTTTTTGTACGCTTATTTTTTTCTGTATTTCTTATAATAAAATTAGGCAAGTATTCACATTAAACTCTAATGTGAACATTCGAAAATTTTGCACGCAAGTATACATGCAAGATGGGTGACTGTATGTAGAAATCACTTTTTTTGCTGTTAAAGGTGTAAAACCAAAATACCGTAAAAGATTGTGAACCTGTTTAATATGCAAGAAGAATTTTTTTAGCTTTATTTAAAAGTTTAAAAAAAATATGAGCGTGATACTATTTGATGCAACTCGCAACTAGTCCACTTTGGGTTTGCATCATAATCGTTTATACAGATACAGGCAATGTTCATTTTAAGCCAATATAATATTTATTGATCCATTTACAAAGCAAATCCATTTGTGAAAAATATTGTTTTCGTCGAATCAATTGCCATTCACAATTTTTTGTTAAGCCATATTTTGTTTTTTTCGGAGGAAAGTGCTCGCAGGTCTTATATAGAAGTATAATTGGGTTTCGTGCTGATTAAAATTGAAAACACTATAAAGAGGAACTATAAAAGATGCAAAAACAAAATTCGTTTTTTGCCGGATCTGAAATTCAAAATAATAGAAGTACAGTTTGGTGTTAGAAAATTGACGACAAAAAAACGTGATGCGATAAATAAAAAAAATCAGTATAAAAATAACAAGAAAAAAATCTAGAAATAATAGTTACATTCAGACTTTTTTATAACTTTCACGACTTTTATTATGCAGCAGACAGTCGTCAAGCGCATAATTGTTTTTTTAAAGGCCTATAAATCGCTTTTTAATGTGGTTATGTGATGTAAACGACACTTAAAAACGTAGAACTTTTCTGGTGTGTAACAAAATTTGTTGCTTGTTAGTTTAAAACGTGGCATGCAAAAAAAATTGACTAAATCCTTGTGTTAAACACTATCATAACATAAATCGACAATTCGAAAATCGTTTTTTGAAAACCCTGGACATCAATACAAAACCTGAAAAATTAAATATAATCTGTTCAGGGAACAGCCTTGTAGTACTTTTTTTGTTTTGGGTAGCAATCAAATATTTTTTATACGCCTCAATTTTCATTTTCTATATTGAGCGAACAAAAACGTTTAATTTCGATTTAAGAAAAGCCTGGAATGCTACCATAGACAAATACACAGTGTCATAGCAAGTTCACGTTGCTATTATTTATTTTTGTACAAAAAGTCTTACGTTGCTATATCATCTAATTTGACAACGAATTTCAAACTTATTTTTTGAGAAGATGAAATGATATAGCATTAGCGTAAAACGTGTCTTAAGTGCAATTTAGAATGACACCTGCTTTGATGGGGCATGTAAATTTGTATTTGAATGAGGGTTAATTTATTCATCTTTAGTTTTAATTTATGCCTAAGTATATAATTAAATTCTAGAAAAACTACTTATGTCAGTAGTAGAATGCAGGGGCTTTAACCCTTTTTTACGTTGCTTCCGGGCGCAAAATATAGGCTTTTTGTGCGCACAAAAATTGATTGCGCGATTTTTGTTTTTTTATAAGACATCTGTAAAATGTAAGAATATGACTTTGTAGAAGACAAATCTACAAAGGTAACAACGGCCCTTGCTGCAAAATGTTACTTAAAAGAGTCGATAGAAGGTCGCATGCATAAAAGATGCACATTAAAAACGTAAAATCTACATGTACAATTTACTCTAACCAAAAGGTATCTTTTTACTGTAAATACTCATACAAAGCACCAAGAGTTAAAAAATGTACTAATGTCCGCGGTTTAAATTTATCAAAAACTATGTATTAAAACTAAATACGTAGTTGTAAGAATAATACAAAATCGGATATTTTAAGCAAAATTTAGCCCCAAGCACAAAATCATTTTGAAAAAATACGAGAGGAAAGAAAAGATGGTGTTTAAGTATTAAAAATTTTTTGTGTTTATAGAAAAAAAATATGCTGCAGGAAACAATCAATTATTGATATTTTTGATGAATGATAGCCAGCCTCTAGAGAATACGATAATTAGATGTAAGGCGTATAATTTTATATATCCAGCCAAAAACGAAAGGAAGAGTCTTGATGGAACATCTTATGCAGCCCAGATAGTATTTTTGTGTATTTTTTACCACCCATTGCAAGATTTTTTAAAATATTTAAACTGTTTGCAGTTCGTTTTTTTCAAGACAAAAGAAAAAAGAAAAAACGGAAAACATTGGAAAGCAAATCAATTCAATAACAAAAAAAGGCCTGAAACCGTTATATTTCTTTTTACAAATGCACCGGCAACGCATTGTAATCTTCTTGTCCCGGCGTTTCTATTGGGTGTTGTCTTTTCCATTTCGAGCAAAATTTATACAAGTTTGTTAAGAAGAAAAATAGAAAATATAGCAGTAAGTGTCATTATGTAGCACTTTTTGTAAGTGCCTACTATTTTTGCAATTTGGTAAGATTTTTGTTGTGATTCCAAAATATGATTTATTTTAGGATTTACTTGTAAAGAATTTCGATAATTGTGAAGTAGCAAGCAAACTAGCCTATTTTATAAAAAAACTACAGTAGAAAAGCATGGAAATCACCTGTGTATAATTTTAAAAATTGGAATTGCTTTTCTCGATTTAATAACTATATTCCATTAACCAGTAATTTTGTAAGATGTCGATGGAAGATATGATAATGCCCTTTTGTTAGTTTTCCAAGACGTAGTCAATTCATAAATGAGTTTTAGGTATGGGATACTTATATGCGCAGATAAAAAAAAGCAAAGGTGTAAAGGAAACGTTTAAATTAAAGTATGATAAAAGTGAAAATAAGTAGGATATATAGATTATATACATCATGTGAAAAGCTTTATATATATATACAATTGCTAGGGAATAACCCGACCCGAAGTTGCACAGAATTCGGGTTTCCGGGTTCAATATTTTAGAATCGGGTCAAGATCGAGTCGAATGACGATTTGACCGCCAATATTTAAAAGCAATTAACTTGCGGTTATTTTTTCTTATTTTATTGCAAAAAGAAAAAAGAATATAACAATTTTAGCAATATGATATAAAAGAAATAATATTTGAAAAAAAAAAAAAGATGGCGTTCGCAAGTACTGATTTGTAAAAAAACCTTATTGCATTTTACCTTAGATTTCTTTTTGCAAAAGGTTTTTTTTTACAAAAATAAATGAAGCTTTTTGACTGGAAAAAAATAGTGAAAATAAAAATTCTTGACGTCGACTTATTTTAAAGCGATTAGAGCAAGTTTATTGTAAAGAAATTGTTATCTGTAAATTGCGATTTATTTATAATAGAAAAGTTGGATGTATATTTACAGTTCATCAATAAGAGCATACTAAGTTATATAAGAGCAAAACGAATAATATTAAACCCAGATTTAAAAAATCAAAAAATGCGGAAATTACTTCTTATTATAGCCTGTCCCGATTAGGTCAAAATATAATAATTGTCGTGTATCATGGCGCAAAAATCTGGTTATTTGACCCGAATTTTTGGGCCGGATTAAGCCGGGTTCCACCCCAGTACATATGTGTATTTTTGAAAGGACTTTATACTTTTAAATTTTTTTTATCGAGTCTTTAAAGTATAATTAATAGTTGTGGTTTTAATTAATTATTTTTTTTTATTATTTCTTTTTCTTTTGAATATACTTTTTTTTAGTGCCAAATTTTTTTTGCGCACAAAAGGCGCATATTTTGCTCCCCTCAGATGCAGACTATGTTAATAAATATGCTTTAAGTTTAAATACTAAAAACTACCCGCTTAGATGTGGCACTTGCAAGTTAATTGTATAATTTATGTTTTCATCGTTAGTTTACATTAATTTATATGTCCCTGTATGAAGTCTTCTAGAAATTCTTATTGTGTTGCTTAGTGGCCTTAGCTGGGAAGCGGAAGCGGGCCAAGCCCCCCTTTAACGAAAAAGTTTAAGACAAAAGCACAGTACTTTAAAAAAGCAAAAAAATAACTAAAATATGTGTACTATCAAACATAGAGAAGGTTATTTATTGATAAATATTTTCGAGTAGCTGAAAAATTCATGTTACGATAACACTTTTAACGAACTTACTTTTTATATTTGCAATTTAAATGGTACAAACATATCAATCTGTAGCTGCTTGTAGTTTTAAGGCATTTTATGCATACGTAATATAAAGAAATACATAATTCTGACAAGTTTTATAGGTAAAAAAATATGAAAAAATACAACTTTTTTTATATTGCGTATGTATCAACAGGAAACGCCATGTTATTTATGGAAATCCATTTTTTTTTTTGATACGCGACAGTATGCAACCTTTTTATCTTTTTTGGGAAATGGTTGAACGCATCCGCAGTACAAAAAGTATACCTGCTTTATTTTTTACTATTTCTTTACCGAACCCACTGTCACCATTTTTCTAAAAAAGGACGGTTCATATTGCAATTAAAGCATCGTTTTTACTTCTTTGTAAAAAAGCAAAATAAATTGTTATTAGGAGCAAAAATTAGTTTTTTTTTATAAAGATAGAGAATATGACAATAGTTGTCTTTTGCATGTGAAAGATGTTTTGTTTCTAGTCTTGCGTGTCTTTTATTTTGTTTTTTCCTGCATGTGTTTTTTTCACTAGTCTTCCTTTGATGATTTTTTTTTGGTTTAATGAGCTCGATAAGGGTGAGAAATGCAACCGTAGGTTTTTTTTAAGCGTAAAACACGTACATGAAACACGTTAGCATAGATACTGGTAGATATTTTTATAAAGTTTTTTGCGAAAAAATGAATGAACTTGACCTATATAAACTTTTTTAAATATTTAAAACAAAAACGAACTACGGCAAAAGAATCATAAACACTTCTTTTCTAAAACCAGCTATACAAAATAACTCGTGTTGCGTAACTGGTAAAAAAAATACGAATTGGTAGTATACATTATAAGCATGCCGCAAAAAGGTTAAGTTTGTGCGTCACACTTTTTGTACAAACGTAATACGCTTAAGTATAAGTGTGCATAAAGCACATGTAAAACATATTCAAATATTTTTTGCACTAGACTTAGCGTTTTTTTTTATTTGTTTTTTTATATTATATTTCTTTATGTACACAATACAGCAATACATTCTTTACAAGCATAATATACATACTTTGCGTATTTATTGTATACCGTAAATAATCTTTACGATTTATTGTAAATTGTCGGGGCAGGTTTAATTCGATGAAAATAAAGTAATTATCTGGCACATTCATTTATCCCCTTACCTTCTTTTACGAAAACCATACTATATGGGGTTATCTGAACATGGTTGTACTAAAAAACTAATAAAAAAGTAGCATTTATATAGTACAAAATAACATAGTATATCTGTTAGTATTTATGTAATAATGCACATTGCAAGATAACAAACGATTGTTTACTCCTATAAATAGCAATGATGTACCTGTGACATTTTTGTACGCTGCGCCAGTAACGCTGTTTGCAAAACTCATTTTTACGCCAAATTTATATTTTCGGTATAATATAAACTAAGTTTTACCCGAGATATACTCAATTAGCTCGGATAATAGTAACAGTCATTTTTTAAAAACAGAAATAAAAAAAATAGACACAGGTCATTGCCAAAAAGCATAAAGAAATATTAATTAGGATGTCGCAGTAACAAACAACAAGCGTTAAAACTTTTTTACAAGGAAAAATATATTACTAATTCTAATAAACCTATAATGGGTTTAAGCGTATATGTTTTTGCAGATCAAAATGTAAAAGCAATTTTGCAGGCTTAACTTAGAAACAACTTATATTATAAAGTTTAAGCTTCCACTAAATTTTGTTATATGCAAATATTATCTTATATAAAAAAAATTAATATTTCCGGCCTTTCCTGCACGAAAAATTACATTTCAGAACATATCAAAAATTATTTTTTTTGTTGCTTTAAGCATAAAAAAAAGTTTAACAACATGGCTTATCTTATTTGCAAAATATTAAGCACTGTAGATATTTCTCTTTAATGTTGCTTTTTGTGTTTAAACACCTCATTATTTTGCCTTCAAATCATTTTAAGCCATTATATATGTGTTTTTGTATTTGTCAGCGATTTTTTACTTTTTTATTCTTTATTTTTATTGCGTTGTTTGAATGCTACAAAGTTTACCTAAAAGATCAAAGATTTTGGTATATAATATACATAAAAAAACATTATATGTTTCCTCTTTTTGTACACGTGCTTAGTGAAGGCATGATGGCAATAAAGTGACCATGCAACTTATCCAAAAAAACTTCATTTTATAAATTTAAAAGACGTTGTCTGTACGGTATGAACGAAATGCTTTTTAAAAATAACTATCGAAATTTGAAGCATCAAATCTACATGAAAAAAGTAAAAACATAAGGAAATCACATCTTATTACGCATTTTTGTGTTCTAACGTTTTTGAAAGTTTTTAAAAACATTTTATACACAAACACACAGTTATACCGTTGTTGCAGTTGTCGTTTATTTTTGTGTATTTTAGTTTATACATACGTAACTATGTCTTTACATGGCCTGGTTTTTTAGTCAAGGGTTTAAAACATTACGGCATGTATTATAAACAAATCATATTAGGTCAAGAAATTGGCAATTGCACACGCAGATACACGAATTTTAGCAAAGTGCATTTTTTGTCTGCTTTATTGTATGAAAGAAATAAATAGTGTATTTGATCACATGCAAACATAAAAGAAGCTTTTAATTATACAACAATCCATAAATAACTATACACAGATTACATACCGTTTAAGGTTTTGCGTTTGTATTTATACTTTTATAAGTCCACAAATTATTTACTTTCTGACAGTTTACGACGAAAAAAACCGTTTTACTAATATTAAAGGCATAAAAAACAAGATTAGTGTATTAATATTCTTTTATAAAAAAAAACATAATTACAGGTTTTTATTGCTTTGGTTTTTGCTAAAACCAAATTCATGTTTGTGTTTACATCTTGTCCTCAATGTTTTGCTACAAATCATATAAAAAACGTGTTTTGACTGGGTTTTTAATGTCTAGATCGCATGTGATATGCAAAAATCAGTACGGCATATTATTGTATAGTCCGCTGTATATGCATATTTATTTGAATGTGAATAAAAGTAAAATATCAGCAAAATAACTTCCCAATCAAAGAATCTCAATATTGTATTTATATTATATTTGTTTTAAAAAATTAAAAAATAAATATATTTAAATATATTTAAATATTTCTTTCATATTATCGATCTTTATTTTTCATTATTTTTTTTTATGGTTTCAATATTCCAACATTCCTGGTTATACTTTAAAAATAAAAGCGTTTCAAATGATTCATCCCCCATTGATTGTCTTAAATCACTCATTATATTTCCAGATGTACTAAAAAGACGTTCACATACATCGCTAGTCGGGTTTATCCACGATAATTGATAATAAATTGAGTTGCCCTCTTTTTTATTTTGTCTCTGCCCCTAATTCTGTCAATAATATTCAATGTTGTAATGTTTATAATTTCAGCTTGCTGGGCGGGTTTTTTGAACATAATCATCATATTTTGTTCCTCTTCAGTTAAATATTCTTCTTTATCAGCAATAATTTTGTTGATTCCGCTCTCGAACAATGGATTATGTACTATGTTTGCATCATATGCTAGATGCCGCCTCATTAATAAATGTCTTTCTGTAATCTCATCAAATAGCAACCTTCCAAATCTTATATTCAGTCTTCGTCTCTGCAAAGCCTTTGTTTTAGAATTTAAATCTTCCATTATGTTTAATAATTCATTTATTTTAATTCTATCTGATGGTGATAAAAGTAAATACGGAATT
>JAQFYM010007493.1:0-10320 GCA_034694785.1 Agrenia bidenticulata
TTTGACACTAAAAAAAATTCCAATGGAATTATTTTTTCCAATGGAATTTTTTCCCCCTTAATTTGGCCTGAAAAATTCCAATGAAAAATTTTCCGAATGGCCCCTTAATATGATCAAAAACCTTTTTTATTTTTTTTATATCAAAAACGTTTACGAAAAACGTTTTTTAAAAACATTTTCTAGAAACGGAACACTTTTGTCTTTTTTTCTGTTGTAGAAAAGTTTTTGGTGTTTTAAAAAAAACACATATATCTTTTTTTTGCAGAAACGTTTCTAGGGAACAGTTTTTCTAATATTCCAAAAACGTTTCTGACTCGCCCGTAAATCCTAGGCGTGGGTATAAAACATGTATAGGACATGTTTTTCTGAAAAATATTTTTTTTTGTAGCGTCTGTGACTGGAAAGATCCATAGAATAAACATAGATCATATATGTAAACCAAATTTTAAGCTAAATTTGCAAAAAAATCAAAAAATTGTATAAAGGATTACATACGAATTTAACAAATGATAAAATTGCAAACATCAACAAAGACGTGGTAAAACGGCAAAAAACATTAATCCGATACGTTTTCTCTATTTTCAAGAAAATGACCCGTAAAAGTATGCGTCGGTTTAAAATTCCAAAAACGATTTTACATAAAAACAAGTGTTTTTGAAAAAGGACACATCATAAGAAACAGTTTTTTCCGTTATAAACGTTTTTACAAAAAGACAAGGTTTTTAAAAACGTTTTTGTCCTTATATTTTTTTTTAAAAAAAAATAATGCATTGTTTTTAGACAAGTTCTGTTCAAAAAAGATTTTGAAAAATAAGACGAGAACGTTTTTGTGTTAAAAACGGTTTTGTGTAAAAACGTTTTAAAAAAATAAAAAAGAACACGACCTACAGTTTTAAAAAGACTACAAAAAGCAACATTATGATACTAATATAGTTTTAACCCGTGCCAGTACAAAATATATATATCTTGATTTATTTTTCGGATACATTTTTGCATACTAGCTTATCGCAAAAATTGTCTGCCCATAAAGCTCGTGTTTTTTTCCTTGTATTATGTTAATTAGTATTTGTTTTTATTTTATATTTTTAATTGATTTTGCGAGGTAATAAACAGTATATCAGTAATTTTTTTT
Organism: Agrenia bidenticulata; assembly: GCA_034694785.1. Classification (NCBI taxonomy): domain Eukaryota; kingdom Metazoa; phylum Arthropoda; class Collembola; order Entomobryomorpha; family Isotomidae; genus Agrenia; species Agrenia bidenticulata. Next base: position 1,133 of record JAQFYM010007493.1, read on the forward strand.
TGTTTATTTCTTCTTAGTTGGTCGCCATTCTCTATATTTTTATAGTTTTTCTTTTGATTTATATATTTATATGCAAAAAGTGTTTAAAAACAAACATCACAACGGTTTTTTTAATTGGGGTTGTAAAATTACAAAAAAGGTTAATGGGAAATAAAAGTGAGACGTAAAGAAAAGTAAAAAAAAACGTAATATCTAGTAGTTTGTATGATAATATGCTTTTTCTGTCTTCTTCGTAAGATGAAATAGTCAAAGTCAATCTTGTTTGTATTTAGCTACCTAAAATATGTTTGTATTATTTAAAACTTTTACGTGCTAGTTAATATCTTTAAAGAAAAAAACAACAACTATTAACGTTGAACTACGTGTAAAGCGCTAAAAAAAAAATTAAGCGCAAAATGTATGTATTATCATTTTTGCTGTTTTGACCGAATTAAATGTTTGTGACCGCTTACCAGATACCTAGATGCTTTTCATGATTTTATAAAGCAGTATTTTACAAAAAAAGGTTACCGAGATACATATTACATTACAATTTGACAAACCAATACTATTAGGTAACAAAGTTTAGAGATACATGTTTTCAATATGCAATTGACATTTTAAAAAAACTTTCAGACGATAACATAACTAGAAAAGCTTCGGTTAACACCGTATCGAAAAAATTCCAAAAAACATGATCCGCATGATAAAAAAAAAAAATGATAAATTCGTATAAAAGATGATAGTGTTATTTTTGAATTGATTTATTTTGCAAAATATAATGTTATACGAAAAAATGCATGTGTATTGTACTTTTAGATGCTTTTAACAGAGTTTTCACTTTATATTATTTATTCAAAAAGTAATTGACATGTATTTAACTAAGATTCAACCTTATGTAAAAATGACGGCACGATAACGCAAAAAAAAGGAATATAAACGCAAAAAACGCTGACCCAACCAGAAACTCGGACCCTTTGACCCGGAACCCGGCACAATTATACAATAGAGGCCGGGTAACACCCTTGAAAATAAATAGACTGCATAAGCTATTTTGCATTGTAATTATTACCCGTCTTGAACTTCGTGTCGAAAAAAAAAATTGAATTTAGATTCTCACTTTACCATAGAAAAGATGGAATGATAAAAAACGACAATATTTTTATAAAAATTTATATAGAAAATTTTCGAAAAAAAACAAAAATCCAAACACTGGCAAAATTGTTAAAAAAAAACGTCAAAAAACGGTTTTTTTAGTTTTTTTAGTTCTTTTACACCCTAACTTATATAGATTGTCGCAAAAAAAAAACTATTACAAACATTCATACCGCATGTTACTAGGCATGTCCCATAAATTTATATATATATAAAAATTACTTGAAAAATCATAAAAAATGCCTTTACAGATAATTCCAGCGTGTTCTAAACAAGTAAATATATTTTTCATGCCCTTTTCTTTTAAAAAACTATAATTTATAAAATATTATCATGGTTTATAACATTTTTATTTTTTACATATAGTTAAAAATTATCTATATATAAAATACTCTGTAAATTTTGTCAACTTTTTTGTATATATATATTCAATTCTCTATAGATGAAGTATCTTTTAATTATCCATCGGTATTTATTTTCTTAATTTTAGCCCATCCCATATGGAAGAAAAAGATGTATGAAACAGAGAAAAAACTTCTAAAATGATAATGCTTCGGCATAGTGAGCAAGTAGTCACTCAGTTCGAAGAATCTATAGGCAAGCCGAAGAAATTAAAAGATCGGTGGGAAAAATTTGCTCTTGAAATGGGTAATACTACTGGGGCGAAATGAAAGAGAAGTATAATAGCTTACTCTCTAAATACAAGGCTGAGATGGATGAGGTAGGTGAATCCGGTCGGCCTGGATCTCATTGGTGCTATTGGGATGCGTTTCACAAGAACTTCCCGAAACGTGAGAAAAGAGATGTGGAATGTGTGGTGGAATTGGGTGTTGTTGTGAACGTGGGGAAAGTTGCGCAGATAGCAAAGGATAAAAAGCCTGACGCAGGAAAAGAGAAAAAGATGATCCTTGAGCCCAAGAGGATAAAAAATCAAAACATCATAACGGTGAACAACACTAAAAGAATAGCAACGAAGTATAACAAAGTACATATCAAAATTTACAAAGAAAGTCTCTAGTTTGTTTCATTGACAATATGAGGTGGAAGGAAGAAACAAGCAACGAAAACGAATGGGAATGATCAAATACGGTTATAACCTAGAGGAAATAATAGGATCCATTATAACTCATCTTGCTCAAAAAATTAATGCGATAAAAAATGTAAATTCATCCGCTATTTTATTAAACTACCTTCATAGTTCTTTAGTGTTATCAATTATAAATTTATGAATAAATATGGCTAGATAAAAAATTCTTATCACTAGGCTTGTATCATAATTATGATTTTGGTGCTGTAGTCTTTTAATTTTGTTTTTAACAGCCCAAAGGCATTTGCAACTACCACTCGTTGCTTTCCCAAATCATAGAGTTCTGCCTCGAAAGTCGGTTAGTTCTCGTTGAAACTTCTACTTGTATGTAAACGTATCCACTATATGCTGAATCCCCAGCAACTTTGTAGTTAGATGCCAAACTTTCTATTTTACTTCTTTTTTACTCTGAACGCCTGTAAACGCGAGCATCATGCATAGATCCTATACCATATGATTCTGCTCTAAAGTTTATGTTAAAATCAACAATACACAAGAAATTTAGACTCAAATATTCCTTTCTATTATATAATGCATAATCTTGGCCTTTGGATGACACGCTTATATGCGTTCCATCAATGGCTAAAATTATGCCAGGAAAATTTGTCCCGCTGTAAAAATCCCCTTTCTAAATTTTCCAATTCATCGTTTTCAGGCATTAAATTTCCTCACAAGCAACAAATAGCAAGAACTGTGACATAAGTCCTACTTTTTGATGAATTGAGATTTAGAAAATCCAAAAATTTCACGCAGTTATCTAATGATACTGACGTGCCTAAGATAAAACAAATTTAAATGTAACATCTCTTAAGTTCTTTTGGACAATTAGGTTTTTGCCTAGAAATATATAAAGTGCGTTGAAACATTCTTTTTTCATTCGACATGTTCTTAGAAAGCATTGATTATCGTTCTTTTCATTTTTATTTTGCCATTCTGTACAGTAAATCATTTCTTCTTTTTTAAATGATGTTACTGCAATAAAAAGTATATAGAACTGCAAGAAAGTCATTTTTCGAAAATTCATTTACACAAGAGGGGTTAAACAAAGTAAAAACAGTATTTTTTTGATATTTGTATATAGGTAAAAAATATTTTTCTATTCTTGTCCCTAATACTTTTATATATATAATTTCACATACAATAAGCACTTTATATATATATTACCTTATATATATAAAAAAAACTGGGACAAGCCTTTTGACTACATTTTTTTAATGAAAATTAAATAATTGTTTTTTAAAAGGTTTTTTGCGTAAAATATATGCAAAAAAAATATTCATAACCTTATAATACTTACATTTATTTATTTCCTTGAATACTTTAAGGTTTAAATTATTTGGTATTTTTTATAAATAGATTTTGCATGCGCAAAAAACCATGAATTTTGCGTTGCTTAGACTTACCATTATCTTAAACGAATAAATTTTTTATATGAATATTCTCTTTGACAATACAAAATTTCTCATATAACAAAACATCTTTCTCAACGTAATAGTTTATTTCCTGCATTAAATACTGCACGGGGTTATCCGTAAAATCGTTTGCGAAGCCCAATAAAAGATACACGCATAAATAAATTTCGTGTACATATTTATTACAACCAAACATTTGTAAGATTATTCTAATCTTAACAAGATTATTTATATCTAAGTACCAAAATTTACAACGTAACCAAACCCATACGAGTCTACAATCAATCTTTGATTGTGCAGAAGTTTTTTTATGCATATACATCGTTTTTTATTCAAATATTTTACTTAAATTGTTATGCTATTATGTAACTTCTCTTAACACAACATTAAACAATTCTACTACATATTTTTACTTGCGTGTTTATGTAATTATGTTTTTTTTTCCAAAATGAATGTTGTTAGTGCTGAGTAAATTTTTTTTTGCAATAGAACTATTTAAAAAAGGGCATACGATATTTTTACTAAAAATATTTATATTTATTAGGTAATTTATGTAGATGTACAAGAATTTTAATTTGCAAAATATTAATGTTTATAAGTATCGTGAGTTGGTACTATGCTTTCTTTATCTTGTATAAAACAATTTTAGCTTATGTTTAAGATCATGTTTGCTGTTTTTTTGGATACAAAAATCTTTTTTTAGAAGTTTTTTTATTTTTTTAAGGTAAAAATGAATTCTATTGTTTGTGTTTTGTATTTTGAGTTTAAATTCTTTTAAAGTAATTTGCAATAACAGTTTAGTTTTTGCTGTTTAATTTATTGATTTTATAGTTTTTTTTTGGCTTCTGTTTCACTTAAAATATATTTTTAGCCATTATGCTTTAGTTTTGTCATTTATGTATTACATCGAAGAATATTTTCTTTGAGTAAAAAAGTAGATTATATAGTTTGGATGTATGAATATTGATGGTTTTTTTAGTTAAACTTTGTTTTTATTTTTTTTAAGATCAAAGTTATATGAAATGCGTTAGATATTGTATTTTTTACACATTTTTCTCTGGCTTTAGATTATTTCTACCCAAATTACGTATAATTTATTTGTTATTGAGCGCCATGCCCGTACCCCGTGCCATGCCTACTACCATAGGGCAAAAATCATCACAAAATAACACGATATCCCCAAATAAACTACTGGTTGATACGAAAAACATATTTTAGTGCTCAAACAGCAAAAATTGTAAAATAAGATTTTTCTTTGATAAAATAACTCTTAATTAAAAAAAACGAAAAACTTTTTATCGTATTAAAATAACACATGGAACATACCAAGTATGCTTGTTATTAACATATGTAATATATGTTTACAGCAGGCCCGTAAGAAGGGGGATCCCCGTACCTAAGAAACCCCAGTTTTGCCTTTTTTGTAAATTATATGATTATAAATCATTTTAAAACCGTATATTTGTTTTGTTTGTCTAATGAAACTATTTTGTTAACGTAAAACAGTATTAATTTTTTTTTATATTTTTTTTTGTAAAAGCTTGCCTTTTTTTATCAAACAATAGGTTTGGGGGCTCTCTTTTTTTCCAATTTTGATTCCTGGCCACGTGCCTGGTTTACAGCTCCCCCGTCACTACATTATTTATAGTTTTTATCAGGTACGGCACGGTAGCGGGCTTAGCGCGCGACATTTATTATAGTCTTTGATAACATAATAAATTCTGTTTAAACCATTCTTGTTTTTGTTTCTGCTGACTTTTTTTTGTTGTTTTTATATAAATTACAAAAGAAGCTTTTTTTTAGAAATTTATCAAGGACGTTTATCGTTTATTTATTTATTTGTTCTTGTTCCTTTTACTTTCGTTTTTTTATAATGAATTTTATGGTTTTTAAAGCTATCGATATCATTTTACAAATTTAATTTTTATATATTAAATTTTTTTCATGCTTTTATTAACAAATACAGTTTTTTTTTGTCTTGAAAGTTTGATGGTTTTTACTTTATCTTTAAACTTATTATAAATTTTTATCACGCGAATAAAGTATATTTTTTACGGATGAGTGTTGATTTAAAAATATGTAATGTAAAAGCAAAAACTTTACACAGCTAAATCTTTATTCATTCATAATTTTTTTTGTTATAAAAAATAAAAATATAAATATACTTTTTAAAAGCATTGTAAAGTATGTATTTTTGCTTCATATGGTTTTTTTTAGATTAAGTTTTTATACTAAAAAAATCTGCAGTTTGGTTGGCTTGATATAATAAATACATATTTCTTTGTATTTTAATTTTAAATTTTTTTGATTTAATATACTACAATTTTTTATTAATCTTTTTACATATGTTTTTACCTCTACTCATTAACTTTTTGTTTTTTTTTACTGTATCGTATTTTTTTTAGTATTATGGATGTATTTTATTGTCATAAAAAAAACCTAGTATGCATTTGTCGACGAATTAAATTGTAAAAGATGTTTAATATAAGACCGATGCATCCAGATAGAATTACTATTTTTTTATAATTTTTTTTTGCGTTAAGTGTTATTCTATATAGGCTTACACATGTTTTTTTGTTTTTTTTTTTTATTTTAAAATATATATTTTACTAGATTTTGTATTTGGAAATTCATTTTTTAATATTTAAGACGTTTTTTGCCACGTTTATGGTAATGAGAAATTTTAATTGTAATTAGAAATTAATTTTAGTTGTTCTTTTTTTAGTTTTTGTAATGTACGTATAATAATTTTTTAAGGTCGCGCACTATTTAATTTTTTTTTAAGTTATTTATAGTTTCCTTTTTTTAGATTTACACAAGATAAAGGTATACTTATTTTTCCTAATATCTAATAAAATTTCCATAATTTTTCTAATATTGCAATGTTATATTTAAAAAAATCAAGTATTTTCAAATATTTTTAGATAATAGCATGACCCAAAAATTTTTTTATGGTAAGTTCTGTAAATAAGTTTACCTTGCATATATCTTTACTTTTTAAAATTACATATTTTGTGGTTTTTTAGTGTTTTTTATTTTTTTTTATTTTCTTTTTATATATTATTATTTAAAGGATTTTTATTTATAATTTTGTATGAAAAACATATAATTCTTAGTTTTTTTCGTGCATTGTTTTCTTCTGTGTCATATTTTTGTATTGAAAAGTTTTATTATAATGTATTTGTTCTTAATTCTTGTCGACTTGTTTTGTTAATAGTTTTTTTTTCTGTTTTAAAACTCCTTATTGTAAAATTTTAGCGGCAGATCGACAAAAAAATATGCCATAAAAAAGTATACGTTATTTTTTCGCTACAGGTAATTGATGCAACAATTATTCGCGGCAAATGCGCATCATTATGTTGCCGGACACACTCTGTCCGCATCTTAAAAGCGGCACAAGTCGCGATTACTCGTAGCTTAGCGGACCTAAAGAACACCGCTAATATCTTTATTTTTCTTTTTTGCGCTACTACCCAACGCTACAATTAAAATATAAAAAAGAAATTTTGTGCATATTTAACGTATTGTACAAAAAATAAATGTTTTACTATAAAAAATATATTGAAATTTTCTTAGCCCAGCGAAGATAGTGTGTTTTAGCATTAAGAAATTTGTTTTCCGTTCTTTTTACTTGAGGTTCCTCAAATGTCGGGTTTAAGGGAAGTAATAAAATATACAGACTAAAAAAGTTCTTGAAAGTTATTATCATGTTTTTAATTATAGCTAGACTGCAATTATCGTTTATCTTTGTTTTTATTTACAAAAAATTGGCAATTTTTAATAGCTATTAAAACGCATTTTAGTTGTAGTTTTTTTCGGTTAAAATAGAGAAAACAATTTTATGTGCATAAGTTTGCAAAATGGATAGCAAGATAATATAGGATGAAAGCATTTAATTATCAAAAACTACATTTGCGAAATGATATTCAAACTCAAAATATTAAATCTTTGTATATTTACAGGCATTTTTTTAAGGTCGTATGCAACATACATTTCTTTTTGAATATAAAGCAAAAATGCTTGCAGGTATGTCAAAGTACAGGTTTGGCATAAATCCGGTTTTTTGTGCTTTAAGTTCTCTAAAAAAAATGTTAAAACTTTAAAGAAAATTCCTAAATAATATCTACTTATTTTTCTCTGATAAATTTTGCCTTTTTTGAGAGCATTTTGTTAGTTTTGTAACTTTTGTATACAAATTTTTCTTTTCTTAAAAACTGCAAATTTAATGTATTTTATTGTTTTTTGAACTAGTTTTTGCTACACTTTGTAATTTTTTAAATGTTACCTGATTCATCTAAAACACAAATTCAAAAAAATGTGCAAAATACACAGAGTACTTTTTAACAAAAGTTAGTTTACAAGGTGTAAATATTATTGATCACTTTGGAGTTCTTATACTCTCACAAAAAAAATTTAAAAAAGAAAAAAATCGGCATTTTTTAAATCGAATCCACGTGTTGATTGTATTCGGGGCCATATATAAATTTTACTATGATGCATTACAAATTTTTAATCACGTTAAAAATTTTAATTTTTACAACCCGTGAGATTACCTTATGTTGTTAAGTAATTATAAATGAATTAAACAAACGATTTGTATACCATAAATTTTACGCATGCATGCATCAAAAAGTTAACCTATAAATTTTTAAAAACTGTCTCAGTGCAATTTTGTTCATTAAATAAATTGCCTCTTATCTTGTTTGACTTTTTCGTATTATTTCTAAAAGATTAACCCGACAAACCTGCTCATTCTGAAGCGAGAAATTTATTTTGACACACGAAAGTCAATAACAATAACCAGAAGAACAAAAAAAAGGCCAATACGTTCAAACAAGGGCATTAAAGTTTCTCTTTAGGTTTAGGAAAACGTTTTTACAGAGGGAAGTTATACCTAAATAGCTTCTCTCGCCATTTGTAAATACTACCCTTATACTTGAATTGCTATAGTTCTAATATATAATCAAAAAAATGGCCAAGAAGTTTTATCAGGTAAGTAACAAAAAAAATAAAACCAATGAAGCCTTTTAATATGCAAAGGAAATAACGCCTGCACTCAAATAAGCAAAACTAAACTGATAATATATTATAGGCGCATCTTAGGGTTCTTTGTTAACATCTTGTGTTTTTATAATCATTGTCAATTTTTTTGTTCTGTAAAATTTTAAAATTTTTTTTAACTACTTATTTGCTATAATTTATTAGTTTACTGCAAGATAAAGCACCAATTCTATTTGAGGTAACTAAATTTACCCTTTTTACTTGAAAAACTACAACAGAAAATTAAAAATATTGCAACGAAGACAAAAAAAAAACATTTTACCGTGTATAATAATCGCCGGATACTCAGTTATCGGTTTTTGGTTAGCGGTTACCCAAATTGCCGCAAATAACAAACAATTGCTTTTTTAGTTACTGCTTTGTGAAACCCTAGACATAATAAACATGCATTTTTACATTTATTTAGTTTGAAAATTCTTTTCGACCAACAATTACATAGACATTTGTGCCGTGGAAGACATAATCTTAGACAGGGTTATTTTATGCAGGTTTTA
>JAQFYM010007494.1:0-10319 GCA_034694785.1 Agrenia bidenticulata
GTGGCAGCTTTATGGTAAACAAATTGAATCAAAATGAAGCAAAAAGCACAAAGTAAAAACAAATATTATATATATATATTATATTGTTTAGATACATAAAAAAAACCATGAAATAACAACACTATTGTTGTATTTTTGTAGTATTGTGTTTTTTTTGTATGTTTAAAATGATCGAGAAAATAAAAAATAGATAAAAAAACCATAAAAAATTTAAAATTGAAAGCCAGGATTTACAAATAAAACGTAAATAAGTTTAGTTTTTACGAACGACAAAACTACATATATAATGAAATATCAGTATATTATACCACCGAATTGCAAGTGACAAAAACAATGTAAAAGCAATGTTTTGCGGCTAAATTGTATAATGCCATAAACACCTGTAACCTTTTATAAAAACGCTTTTTCTAAAAATACAGTTGCAGAGAAAAAGTAGTGCAGGGGTTAGAGTAAAAAATAGCATAATATCCTTTTTGTCGCAAAATTTGTTACCAAGAAAGTATTAAAATTTATCTAATGTAAAAACGAAAATCGTGATCGAAGTCACGCTCACAATATACATATAGTATTTGTAAAGTAAAAAAAAAAAAAACGAGCTCTCGTGTCGTGTATGATATATTTCTAAACAAGTAAAAGCTATTTAAAAGTGTCTTATGTTATATTAAGGGCGTGTTCAACAAATTTTTGCTTGACGATTTCTCGATTAGAAATTCTCAAAAGTTTTTTTGCCAATGGAGAAAAAAAATTCCTAGGGAAGCTTCACTTGGTCAAACAATTATCAATGGGCATTATTTTTATATGGAAAAATTTATATTATACAGTAAAAAAATTCCAATGATCATTTTTTTCCAATGGAAATTTTTCCCCTTTAATTTAGGCGGAAAATCTTAATAAAATGTTTTCTGAACGCGCCTTAAGTATTTAAATCTATCCCAAAACATTATTTTAACAAAGAAAAAATGTAACATATGTATTAGTATGTTAATTAATCCTTTATGTTTTTGTTATTTCGCTAGCGAGCGTTTCATACTAATATTTAAAAAGTTAATAAATTAGAAACAAAGTATTTTGTAGACGTATATAAGTACCAAAAAATTTCTTGTAACAACTGTATTATTTAAGCATCAGAACATGTAGCGTTTTTGATTATCAGAGAAAAAAGTAGTTACAACGATGTTTCTACTAGTAAGTGCGAAATTTTTATTATGATTGTTATAAAAAAATATATTTGGGTAAATACAAAAAACACAAATCAACTTATCTGCTAACATTTATATGCCATTTAACTTTTTTGTATAAAAAGTACGTAAAAAACAAATACATATTTATTTAGCATAGTATTAAACTGCACTTAGAATGCAAATTATGCATTTTACAAAATGGAGATGTTACCGATGCTAGCTTAACGCCTGGAGTGCTTTTTGATAACGATTAAAAACTTTTACAGGTACATATAATCATAAATCATTTTTAATATATTCGTTATTACTTTCTTTTAATAAAAATTTACAGTTAATTATGCTTACAAAAAACCAAACTGTATCAAATTAACCATTATTCTAATATTTCTGGTTAATAATTTTGCCAGGCGTTGATCGTCTGCCCTCTTGGCTTGTTTTTTTCTGGACGTGTTAATCTATGCAGGATCTTGTTATCCAAAAGACAGAAAAAGCCTCCGCTCTGTTTTTCAGTTCTTTTTTTGCCTAATTAGCTTGTCGCTGCCAACCAAAAAAAATAAGGGTGAATCTGTTTGACTGTTTTTTTACGAACAGTTTATGCATAAAAACAGTTTTAGAAAAAAAAGAATCTGAAAACAACTATTTATTGCAAAAATATTAGACACAGTTTCTTTAAAAAACACGTAAAATAAAAAAATTCAAAAAAGTCAAATTAGGTGTGATAATACCTGGTATGAAAAAATAATAAAATAAACAACCTTTAATGGCCTAAAAAAGTTTTTAGACAATCTGTTTACTTTGCATATTTATAGCTTTTTTTTTACACTTTATATAAACATAAGTAATAAACATGTCGGGAGATGTTTTTTATTACCCTTTAAAGTTAGGCACAAATAAAAAAAAATGTTTTTATGCAAAAACAGTTTCTGAATAAAAAACAGTTTTTTGTCCACACAGATATAATTACTAAAAACTGTTTAATTCGCAAAAAACAGTTTATGGCAAAAAAACAGTTTTTTTTTAAAACAGTTTTACCCAAATGTAATTAATTTGCATTTTAATTGTTTCCAGCAAATTTTGCTGACGTCCTACGTACACATACAAAAAAAATATCTTATCAGTAAGCTATTTTGACAAAGTAAAAATTAAGATTTGCTGTTTTTTGCCAGTTATTAGAGTCAGACGAATACCAGTAAATAAGCCGCTAAATGGTCGCCATATACATATGTCATAGATTTTGTATTTAAACACTAACGGTTGTTGTTTTACTACATAAAAAAACAAAACGCGTAACCAAGAGAGAATTATGCATTTCAACAAATTTCAAACTGTGAAAAAAGATTTGTGCGTGCTGTTTTTGGATAATAAAAGTAAAAACTATATAAAAAATATACTGTACAAGGTTTTTAAGAGCATCTTAAATATGTTGTGGTTATAACTGTAACTTTTTGTTAATTTTAGTGTATTAATATAACTAACTTTTACAGCCTGCTTTTTTTACGGCTTTGTTATGCGCAATCTTAAAGAAGAAAGCAGAGGTGTATTCAATTCTTCTTCTCGTGCAAATATTTAAAACCTATATTAGAAGTAGGGGGTGGGGTGGGTCTTTTATACACAATTTTCTTAGGGTCAACTATCTATATAAAACAAAAAAATATATTTTTTTTTCGAAAAAAAAAAATTCCCGCACGAAAAAAAAGTTTTTAAGGCATTTTTGTCGTTTAAAACTGACAATCCCCTAGCTCGAACAAAATTTTGGACTACGTCACTAGCGCAGTTACATAACTCATTATGTAAAAAAACGCCAAGCAAAAATAATAAACACTTAGTAGAATAAGTAGAGGTAAACTTTTTTTTTATAATATATAAATAGGTATTTTTTAGTAAATCGCTAAGTCGTAGTATTTCATTTGTGTTGTTGAAAATATTCTTTGTTTTGATAACCAAGATTTGCATAAAGAGCATATATCGGCATTACTATATAATAATTTGTACTGTTACGTTGTGACAGTCCATTTAAAAAGCAAAAAGTTGTCACATTTGTGATTATATAAACAAAAAAGAACATTTATCGTATTTTTTTTGACTGTTTTGAATTCACTAATTGCTTTTTTTTTTGTTTCTACGCATGCATTATAGAAAACCTTACTCCTAATTCGGGATTTGGTTGTCCCATGTACAATATTACCCGGAGGGTCTGTTTTTGATGCAGCAAAACCCTTGTCATGTAGGCGTGTAGGCACACCGTATACATAGGGATGACCCTTGACGCGAAGTAAAAAACCAAAAAGGGAATAAAATAAAAAAATATTTGTTTATGAAAATGCAGATTTTTACATATGTTCACGGTCGAATAAACCAAAAATCTGCAATTGATTATGCGTATGTAATTGCATAGTAGTTTTTGTAAATTAAAAAGCACATTAACTTTTAAATTACTATTTAATGTGTTTTTTGGCAACATATCGTGTCCGAAATAGATATATTTTTTAGTATAAAAACTTTTTTATTACTTCTAGTAATAAATAAACCTGTTTTCGGAAGTAAAAATTGTTTGTTAGACGCATATATAAACGAACGCAATATCTAAAAAAACTTGAATGGAAATAAAATAAAAATATGCTGTAAGCAAAACCTATCAGATTAACATAATGCTGTGCTTGTTCAGAAAAATACAAGATAAAAACAGGCAGTAACTTACGAATAACGTTAACTTATGTAATGTAACAATACAATACATTAATACAGTATTGTACTCAATTTTTTTTAGCTAGGGTAGGGGGGGGTTGCCTGTTTTTTTCATAAAAAAAACGCTGTAAATTTCAATTTTTAGGCGTTACAATCGTTTTTTTTTTGTTTTGAACTAAATATGATATAAAATGTAATATTTTTCTCTGTAAAATCAAAAATCTCTGCATTTTTAAAAACTTCCCGTAGAAATTACCGGTACAAAATGCACTATAAAAATATGGATAACAACCCCATCCTTGTATTCGACTTATTACGGGCCGGCATTAATGCCTGCACTCTAACGAAGAAAGAAATAAATTTTATATATTTGTTGTATATGACAAACGAAAAAGGCACCTTTTACGGTAAATGTCAAAATCCAAACATTTAACATAAAAAAACAACAAATACCTTTGCTTGTTTCATTAATAACAGTTATATACCTAACTACTCAACGCCGTCACTTATACTCATTTCATATAAAAAATTGAAAAAAACAATTTATAAATCACGCATTAAAAAAAATGATATGCACGGACAAACACAAAAACCTGTTAGTATAAGAATATTGTTATTCTGCATATATTGTAACCCTTTTGTGCATAAAAAAACATTTAAAACACAAAAAAAAAAAAATCTTACAGGAAAACGACGCAAATATTTGACAAATAAAAGTATTGTTTTGTAGCGTAGCCAGGTTTTTTTTTACGGTATCAACGCATGCTGGGACAAAGTATCAACAAGAAAAAAATTATATTTTTATAAATTTTTAATAACAATATTGTAATAAATTGCATTTTTAACAAAAACATTCGCTAAAAATGTTTGTCCTTACTTTGGCACTTTGTTTAAATTTGGATGCCTTAACTTTTGCCATAGCTTTTTTTAATCCCAGCTGTTTTTGGTTGAAGCTACACGATCAATTTAGACATTTAACTTAGTTTCGTAACGAAAGGCTTTAATTTGCATTGACAAAACTTTTTTTCTTTATATGCAGCCGTGTCCAAGTTCTACTATTTTTGTGTTTTTACCGTGTATGTTTTATATGCCTTCTACATTTTTTGACAATCGTTCTACGCGTCATAATTAGTAAGGCAGGTAATAGAATACCGATATTTTGTTTTCATAAAGTAATTTTTATTTGAATTTTCTTGGCTGCGTGCTGTTGTTTTTTTATACATAGTTCGCATACGATAAAAAACTAAATTTACCTTTTTTTACATTTTATTTGTTTTTAGGAAAATTAAAGGCGACGCAACTTGGCAAACAAGTGTAGTTTTACGTGATGTTTTTTAAAAAAATTACGGAATTCCTACTTTGACAAAAAAAGTGTTTATATTTTTGTATTAACCTATTTATTTCTACGAACTTTGGTAAATGTGTACCTGTAAGTTGGATTCGGTTACTCAGTAGTTACTAGCAAGTATGTGACTGTAGGTTACAGTATTTGACTATAACTTTAGTAACTCAAGTATTGCAATCTTTTAAAAAACGGCTTTGTATAAAGTTTACAGTATTTCATCACTTATCAGTTGTCGTTTGCGTATCCAGGAAAAGTAAAAAGGGTTTACCGGTCTTTCTGTATACATATTAATTGTTATGATATAAGGATGAACACATTTTATGAATAAATTTTAAACTAATTAAATTATAGAATTTGCTTTTTTATTTTTTTAATAAAAACACTGTTAAATTGTTTTTTTTTCGTAAAACCTGCATTTAATATAATTTTATCACAAATATAAAGACTTATATATAGGGATTCTAACCCCGGGTACCGTGGAAATTGCAAAAAAGGGAAGGTGGGTAAGACCCGGGGTTCATGAAGGGTACACGGGTATTAGTCAGTATAAAACAAGAACCGCGTTTTGTTAAAAAAACTAAAGTTACTAGACTTTACGCAATAAAAATTGTTTTTTATTTACAAAACTCACAATCTATAAACTTACAATAATACTGTAGATCTATTTCTTTTATATCGTAATAACACTAGCATGAGAATTATAAAATCGTATTTTGCTTTTTCTAGTGCGTTTTTTGTGTGATTTAAACATTTTGTTATACTAAATACACAATAATAACACGAATTTTGCTTTATCCGTATGCAAGGCTGCCGCAAAATGCTTTTTTATGACAACATGCGATTAAAATATGTTTTTTACAAAATTTGACAAAATGATATT
Organism: Agrenia bidenticulata; assembly: GCA_034694785.1. Classification (NCBI taxonomy): domain Eukaryota; kingdom Metazoa; phylum Arthropoda; class Collembola; order Entomobryomorpha; family Isotomidae; genus Agrenia; species Agrenia bidenticulata. Next base: position 6,092 of record JAQFYM010007494.1, read on the forward strand.
GTTATACAATTCTTTTTTTATTCGCGGTTTAATAGTCGATTTTGTTGCATATAAAATATAAAAATACAAAAAAGTATAAATAAATAGAGATAACAAAATTACATCATACATGCAGTAATTTCCTTTATTTTTAAATATTTCTTGTTGAAAATGCATCAAACAAAAATGCTCAAATATAATCCGATTAAACTAAAATGACATTTATTTTTTGTTGCTATAAAAACTATAAAATCTGTCCCTTTGTAAATTAATTGCAACTTTAAAATTGTTTTTTAAATGCAGTGGTGCTTTTAATCGCAAATTTGTAAGTTTTGTCATAAAGCATTTTGTATGAGTTCGGGCAATCTTTTGCTTTCTTAATCTTAACCATATACAAGAATAATTATTTTTTTGCAATACAAAGTGCATATAGCTGAGTGAAGATCAGCTATATTACAATTAAATCTATCACTTTAATTTATCACCTGTCACTAAAATATCACGAAAAATCCTTTTTTTCTAGTGTAAACCCGCGCAAAAAAGACACCAGGTTTTTGAAAGCATTTATCCGCTTCTGGTTTAAGCAGAGAGTGATTCTTATTGTTTTTCAGTATCATTGTTAGGTCAGGCGATAATATTGGTAAAAGTCGAATATTATCGCCAACATAACATTTTTCGATTGTAAAGTTATATTATAAACACAAGCAATTTATAAAAATCGGCATACAGGGCATGTTTTGCGACAAGAATCATTTACGTTACAGCTGTTCGTTGTTAAAAGGTGCATTTAGAAGTGTTTGGTGAGTATAATATATATGCTATTATATATGACTGTTATGCATATAATATAATGGTATTTTGCAAAAAACACTTTTAAGAAGTCTTTATTATTAAAAATGATAAAAACCAAAAAACGAAATCAATAGATATATTTTTTATAAGTATAGGTAGTTAGAAAGTTATGTCGTCTTTTACTTTCACATAAGATGTTTTGCACGTAGCATATTAAATGTGTTTTTGCCTTTCAATATACGTATATCTAGATTTTTTTATATCAGTTTTAAAAATGATATGCAAGTGCAATATAAAATTAAAACGGGTATTAATACCTGACGTTCTGTATACTTCTTTTTTGACATTTGTAGGAGGCAGTAATATCATATTATATGCTGTAATGTACTACACGCCCTCTTAGCTCAACGATGTATTCTTGTCAACCCGTAACAACTTTGTGGGTACAAGCAGGGTATCACAAAATATATGAAATAGCGATTTTCACAAATTTAATAATTTCAATCATTGATTTTTGGGTTTTACAATTTTAAATTAATTGCAATAATTGCAATTTTTTATTTTTACGCTCTGAATTTTTTTTATAGATTTTTGATTGTCTTTTAATGTATTTTTAGAGTAAAACAAAATTATTTTTTTTTTGCAGAGTAATTTATCTTAAAAAATATTTTTCGTGATTTACTATAGATCTTTTATATTGAAGTTTTTTTAAAAGGGTCATTTGTAGGATTTTGTTGTAAATGACATATGTATTTTTTGTTATATAAAATAAAAATTATTAATCTATTTTTGTTAAATGACTAAAAAAAGTACTTTTCAGTATTGAAAGACAATTTCTTTATGTTATTGCATTTTATGTTTAAAATTTTTTATGATCATAGCAGGTACCCAAAATTTAAAGATTTACAATTTTTATACTGATATATAATTTATTCTAGAAGATTTTTTTTAAAAGTACAATTACAAAAAATGATAAATCTTTTTTGCATTTTTGTTTTTGTATTGCCCATTATAGGCGGCAATTTCGTTGAAAAAAAGAAACTAAATTCTAATTTAGTTTCCGAAAAGCTAAACTCGCAATTTTTATAAAACATCTAATAACATTTTTTTGCTATCAATAATTTTTTTATTGAAAAAACAAAACAAAAATTGCTATTTTAAAAAAATCAAATACAATAATTGATTTTTGTAACGAGAAATTACAATAATTGCAATCCTTACTTCAATTTAATTGCTGTTAATTTTTTTTGATACCCTAGTACAAGTCGGATTGGTAACTTTTTTTTATATATTACAACTGTTTAAAATGTTTCAGGTTGATAAAAAACTTACAATGTGCCTCTTTTAAGATTTTATATTCTGAAAATGTTTTTATATCCACTATCTGTTTATAAAGGGCTTGGAATAGTATTAAGCAGTATTGTTTATACATTTTACTGCATTTCTTTGTAACAGCCAGCATCGCTGGCCCTGACAAAACTACGGGTATAATACTAATATGATACAAAAAAAATTTAATATAAAAAATTAAAATGAAATGTAGATTCCACATATTAATCATAAAATATGTAGTAAAAAAATCTGAACCCCGGAAATAAACCCAGTTACAAAGAGATGTAACATTTCGATATTTTTTACCCCCGAGGAACCCGTTCACGTTTAATTAAGGCCCAACTTATGGCATAAGCGTATATTTGGACATTGTAATAAAAAATCAAGCGTGAAGGCATACGGCGTAAAAAGACAAAAAAATTAATTGAATTATTTAGCAGACCATTTTTTTTCTGAAATGTTCTACAGTTTTTTTTTTTTCAAAAAGTTTATTTTTGTAAATCTTTGGTAGATATAAAAAAACACTATTATATTTGTTAAACATGCATATATAATGTTTTTAATAACATGAAAAAGCAATTATTTTGTATTGTATTTTTTGAGATATAAATACTAAACAAAATTGTGTAATGTTTAGCTAAATTCTGCTATGTAGGTCAATAGTACATATTTTTTTGTTTTGTCCTGTTGGAGTAACATCGAGCAAATAAATGTGCGTAAGGGCAAGTATATGTGCTTTTACAGCATTTTACAAGCAAAGGATATTGTCTTTTGCTTAGTTATAGTACTTAATAAAAATTACGCCAAAAACAATGACGTATATACACCGTCTAAGATTTATGTACAATGCAAAAAAAATAACGTAAAATAAAACTTAGACGTACATCATTAAACTTTTAAATACGTCTTTTTATACTATATAAAGTTTCACCCTTTAGATTACGGGCGTATCTGGTTTGTTTAAAAATTCGTGCCTCTTGTATTTTGTTTATTTTGTAATAAAATGTTTTCTTTTCTTCGTCCTTGCAAAACTAGTTGTATAATGAACCTTCCTATATTTAATTTGTTGTATTTTAAACATTTATAAAAATAGTCAAGAGAAGATTATTATAAGATTCCTTTATGGGGCAAGACGTAAAAGCCAGTAATCAACAAAAAGGATAGAACATAATAACCGAAGTCTTTGACATACAAGAACACCCTATAAACTTATACAAAGCCAGTTTTATATTAAAGTCTGATATAAAGCAGCTGTTTTTTTTGCAAAAAAACAAAGCAAACTACGGGTTCCATATAAATAGTCATATGAACACAGCATAAACAAAGAACATGGATTCTTGACAAACACTGTTATTTCTATAATCTGTGTTTTGTATTTTTTTACAATACAAAAAATTTTTTTCAAATCACAGCATTGGATTTACAACTTATAAAATTGAAAAACACTGTCATTGTTGTTTTTTTTGTTGCAAGTGCAATTTTTTTTTACAAATAAAGCTTTTTTTTTGCATTTTTCGACTGCAGCATAAAGCGTAAAAGTCGAGCCTTTTATAGACGTGTCTATCATACTGACTATACACTAAAGAAAAGAAAAATGTATTGACGTGTGTATTTTTTATATGCAGATTTAATTTTATACTAAAAAACGCATTGATAATTTTATAAAAAAAAAAACAATAAAAGAACAGTAAAATGAAACGAAAAATGACAATATGCACATTTTTGTTCAAAGCTAAATAAAAATTTTATAACGCTAAAAACAACGCATTTTATAGTGCCCGTTTATTGTATGCTTAGGTGTTATTTGATTAAACATCTTTAGTTGTATATAATAACAAAAAATTTTTTCTTGTTGAGTAATCAAAAAACCTTTATTTATGGCTTTTATGTATACAAGGTAGTGTTTATTTACTTATAAGTTGCAAGGTATATAATAGTTTGCTTTTATTTGCCAAGTATAAAATAAAACTAAAAGTAAGTATCTAAGAAAAACGGTCTGCAGTAAACACTTTAGGCAAATGTAGTTTTTTTGTTGCAAATTATAACATAACAAGGTCAACCGGTACGGACAGACCGAATCAAATCAAATGTAATATAAATAATTATATCTTGTCAAAAAGAAATG
>JAQFYM010007495.1:0-10318 GCA_034694785.1 Agrenia bidenticulata
TTTTGTTTTGTTTTGTTTTGTTTTGTTTTGTTTTGTTTTCTTTTGTTTGTTTTGTGCTGTTTTGTTTTATTATGCGTTTATTTTGCTGGGATTACTTTTTCATTAACATTAAGTATTATGTCGTCGATAAGGATATCCTTCAGTCGGATTCCTTCTTAAAAGATTTCCTAATAAAAGAAACCTACCAATAAGATTTACTTTCATTTGGACGCCACTTTTTATAATGAAACAAAAAAACTAGCTTTTAATACAAATACTGTTCTAGGTTATAAACTCTCTTCCATTATTTACAAAAGAAAATTATAATCAAAAGGAAGGTTATAATGCTAAATATATGCTTTAAAAAAATACAAATTTCTGCATTATTTTTGTATATAATAGCAACGCTATATCCTATGTTTATTAGAATTCAGATGCTTTTTTTTCAAAACTGTAATGTCTTTACATAAAATAAGTTTTATGAATTAATATTAAATTAAATAATTTCTTATTTATCTATTCCTTTTTTTACATATTCACTTCTATAAACTTTTATTTTATTATGAAAAAAATATATCAGAAATTATTTGAAAAACTTTTAATCATAAAAAAATGTTTTGTTACGAAAATAGTTCTTATAAAAATTCCAAAATTTTGTTTTATTAAAAAAATTACCTATAAAAAATTTATTTAGAAATTATAATAAACATAATAAATATAATCTTTTATTTTTTATGATAATAAACCGAATTTTTAATTTACGTTACGTTACGAAACACTAAAACGAAAAACAAGAAAATTATGTATAAACCATATTTTTATTTATGGTATTTTTTTTTGGGTATGAAATTAAACCCAGAAAAATGAATTTTAATTTTTAATAAACCCAGTTGGCAACCCTAAAGGCGTTTTGTAATTTTTTTTATAAAAACGAAAATACAACAAGGGTAAGCAGTATGATACATAAATATGTAGTTTAAAAAAATATTATGGTTTGTTAATCTTACATTTTCAAACATCCCTACCAATTATTCTATTGTATTAACGTAAAAAAGACAAAAAAGTTTTTTGTAGCACAGCTAGTGCGGATTTTTAGATCATTGTGACACCACAAGTTTTTCCTGTAAAAGCAGGTAAGTTTAGTACATTACAGTTTAAAAAATGGGTTTTAACAAATTTTATGCGTTTTGTTACATGTTAAAAATGAATTTATGGTAAGAATTGCTGCATGAATTATATAATTTAACTAAATGTCATACAATCGTGAATTTTATATATCTAATAGTGGTTTAAAATGTATATTAAGACTAAATATTCGGCGAAACTGCTGTATTGCAAAGATGAAAGAATAAAAATAAAACAATTATTTAAATTTTAAGATGATGAGTAGAATTATATACGGGCTTTTAGTGTTCTTTAAAATTTATTGATTTTTTTAATTGTATATTTTTTTAAATTTTTTTATCATAAAAATTTAAAGAAGGGTAAAAAATATATACGGAAAACCCCTAACAGGTTAAAAGATAATGGAATGCACAGTACTTATGTTTCTGCAAATACAAATAAAATTTCGCAATTATCAAAAAAATAACTATTAAGCATGGTCTAACAAACAATAACAATCGTGTCATCAATGGAAGAATTAAAAAATTCTGAGAAAAGTGCAGAAAAGGCGAAAAATGTTAAATGAATATTGCTGATATCATCCTAGCAAGAGATGAGTTTTTTAAGATGAACAAATTTGCTGTCACTTAAAATTTCCTTTGTATATCATACTTTAAAATAGTAACTGCCATAGTAATCCCAAAATTGGAGCATACTTAAAGCCGAAGTTAATTCCTATACTTACGATTTATATAATGGATTTGATGAAGCCTTACTAAAATTATTATATTTCAGTATTGAAACGCACAAAAAAAAGCTGTTTATACGCACAATAAGGAAGTTATTAATGATTTAAACGATAAAATTAATATTCGTGTACTCTAAAGACAGAAAGCTGTGACAAACTTACGTAACTTGCTGACGTAAATGCTATATATATTATTGTTTGACTTGCAAAACTGGTAATTCTTTTTTAGCCAGCAAAAATAATATAATTGATAGATAATGACAAATGAACCGTTTTATCCTAGCGAGACACTGTATTTACGTTATAAACCTGATAAGAAATTAGCATATAAAGCTAATCAAATACTAACCAAGCCAAAAGAACAAACTAATAAAAAGTATAAAGAGCGAAAATCTAAAACTAAAATTAATAGATTCATTAAATGAATGTGTTGGGGTCGGAGCCATAGTAACGCCCGCTCCTACCCCTATTTAAGATAAACCTAAGATTATGCTACAAATATTTAAAAACGCATTTTGAATGACGCAAACAAGAGAACTCGGCGAGATACGTCGTTTGCGTTATCCGAAATTGCGTACAAGCTAAAATCGAGATAGTTGGGAGCATAAGCAGATTTGGAGATAAATGATGTGTGATAAAACACATTGATGAAACAGAGATAAGGGCGATGGGGTTTGATAAGATAAATTGGAGATAATATTTGTGTCATATCTTATCTGATACATGAAAATGTATATAAGAGAAAGTTAGTAAATAAATTATCATCTTTTACATGGTTAAAACTAGTAAGTCAAAAGCTTCCAAGCCGTCATCCAAAAGAATGAATAAATATTGAGGAATATATAAGCAATTATGATATACAAAATCCATTATAACTTGCAGTTCTGCTAGATTTTTAATTGAAACAAGCGATATACAGAATACTGATAGCTGAATACACAAAAGGAATCAAAAGTAAATAGAATAAATTAAAAAAATTAGCAAAAAATTTTAGCACGTATTGCTGTTTGCTTGTAGTATAATCAGGCTTCTTTTTAATCTGAAAAAAAATCAGATATATTTTTCGTTTTTGTAGGATGGTGCTTTATTGAAATGTCTTGGAAAAATACCATCGACTAATGACTTGGCTTTTATTGTAATACAAAGCAATGAGCAGGAAAAAACACTAGTACCAAAATGTATAAGAATGAACAATTCTAGAAAAAGGCATAAAATGAAAAATTAAACTAAGATAGAATTTTAATATACTCTAATTATGAAGGATTAAGCTAGATTTATTTAATTATTTGTGTTTTATGGCACAATAAACTGTCATTTTCACCCTTTATCGACTAATTATAAATTTTAGTGTTTTAAAAATAATATAGGTAATAAGATGCATAGACACTAAGCACAAAATTTCTTTTGATCTAAGCTTTTATCTTAGACATTTCGTTCTTGAACATTGTGTTTATAACATTTCTTTTAAAATTGGTTAAAAACATTCTGTCGATATAATTTCGACATGAAATTTTGACGATGATTTTGTGACAGAAATTTTTTTCAGTACAATATTTACGGTCACTGTTGTACATGACAGGGCACTATGGTATTTATTATGGCTTAAGGTGTGCGTGAATGTAAACAAATTTATGTAAAATAAGTAAAAACACCGTATTTAACCATTCACACTGCAGGAGGGGTCAAAAAAATGAACTCTATATTTTAGAAGTCGTTGGATTTCAAATTTTAATGACATTTAAATACGATCAAATATTGCAACAAATCGTATTAGTAAACTTATAATTACATTACAACCTTTATTTTGTACCATTTCTCAATGTTTTTTTACTGGATAATGAATGCCATTCTCAATTTGAAAGGATGCCATTCTCCGTGAAATTCATCATAAGGAAATTTAGATAATAAAAAATGTAAAAACATAATATATACCTACTAGGGATTCCAAAGTCCGGAATGCGGTGTCCCGGGATCCCGGTCTTTTTTAAAAGTTTTTTTATCCCGGGAATTCCCGGGATATCCCGGGATTAAAGCTCTAACATTTTGTGTTAATATAGATAGAATTATGTTAATTAAATGGCACTATTGTAAAATTGATACTATATAATAAATGTTCAACAAGAAAAAATATACCACTTATTTCATCAATCAAGATATGTTACTTGTAAAAATTAAAAATGTACTAAGATGATTTTGAGATATATGCATATTAACTATGTTTATCGGTTTATGAAATTTATTTTTATGTAACGGTAGGTAGTTATACAAAGTTTAAATATTTTTACTTGATTTTTTAAGTTTAAATATTTTTACTTGATTTTTCAAGTTGAAAAATATAGAAAATACAAGTAAAATAAACTTATTTTATAGTATAAATATAAAACATACGAAATATCATAAAATATTTAAATGAAGATATTTAAAAGCAAGACAATATTAGCGTTGTAATATTTTGAATAACATCTTTTATTGCTACTTTTTATAATCAAAACCTGTATATCGATAAATTAAATCATAACAAAATCGCTGTTGCAAAATTATCAAAAAACCTTATCGCCAATCGTAAAATATCTAATGGTAGTTAGTCTATTGGTATATAATCTAAATAAGACAGCGAATTAAAAACAAAAATTAAAAACTTTGTGCGTATTTAAAATTTATCACAAAATAAGTAAACAGAACATATTATTGTTGTTTTATTGTAATTATCATAGTACTCACTTTTTTCGATGTGCGCATCTTATATTAATTTATACAAAAGAGCAACAAAAACAACTGTTTAACTTATAAAATGAAATTTTTAATTAAAAAAAAATAGATGCTGTTAGAAAAAAAAATTACTTGTGTTATTTCTTAAGTTTTTTTTGGCACGGTTTTGATGCTCGGTTATATGTTTTTTCAAGATAATGTGTTTTTTCCAGCATTAATAAAGAACAGAATTGTATTATTTTTGAAAAAAGGCAACATACAAATGAATCTGTATTGTTCCTTGTAAATTAGTAGTTTTTTTTAAGAAAATCGTTTTAAACAAAGTTTTTAAGCATAAAAAGATGTTATTACAAAGCTCAAATATGGTTAAAAGGAAGCTATACTGCCGAAGACATTTTAGGCCCAATTAGATTGACGACATTTTTTCTATTGTCGAAAAACGACTTAAATAATATTTAAGACTTTCTTACATGTAAAAAACTATAAGCAAAGTACTTTGGGCGAAAGATAAAATAATTTAATGCAGCATATTGCGAAAAACCTAAAGAAAAATTAGCAATGCACAAAAATTATACCCTATATAGATATTTATGTGTTCTTTCTTAAAATTATACCCTTTATAGATTTTTATGTGTTTTATCTCTAAAATGTTTCACAGGCCAAATTTATTATGATATTTAATTTTTAAAAATTTAAAAAGTCATCAGTAGGGGATTCGTCGACAGTGTGTTTTTATTTTTGCAGTAAAATAATAAAATTTGACAGTTTTTTTTGCTTTTAACAGCTGAGGTTTACTGCATTTTAGCTGATTTTTTGTTGTAGGTTTTATGCATAAAGCTAAAAAGATACCCAAGCTTATTAAAAATGTATTTTCATATTTATAATGGCAGATTATACGTTTTTCTTCTTTAAAAATTATGTTTTCTGTCATCAAAAAACGTAAATCTACAAAATGTATTTTTTTGCAGTAAAAAAGGGTTAAATTGCAGTGGTTTTGCAGTAGGTTGCTGCATTCTTAGTCCCCCTACTCATTAAAAAAAATTAATTGTAAAAACAAAAAGAAACTTGAAATCTTTTTGCTTAATTACATGCATAAAAAGTACATTTATTATGTTGTTTGTAGCAATATTTGCGCATATATAAGTTATAAGGATTTCTTTTGCATTTGTTAAGCTCGAAAATAAAAGGTGAGCATATAAGAAAATTTAAAAATTAAGCTATTAAAAGCGTATTTCTTTTTTCCGAAAAAATTTATGAAAACATCTTCTGTCACTCAAATATAAGTCTTTTGTATGCCTGTGCACAAATCTTAAATATTGTTGTGTTCACGTTCATAGGATGTATATACAGATCAAAACATCATAAATAAACAGTTCAAATTGTCAAAACGTTCTTGTTAATCAGCGCGGGTATGCACTTATATTTTGAAAGAGACACGCCGGTAATTTCCTCAATTATTTTAAAACTTGTATTCATGATTATTAGTAATCATACTAGATATTGATTCTCAGAGAAAAAATGTCGATAAATATATTTTATTTGTGTGAATTGCATTATCTACTCATTTTTACAGCCTTTATGCCCACGATACATGATCCCGATTCCCGGGATCCTGGACATGCAAAATTATTTTATTTTTTGATCCCGGGAATTCCCAATCCCGGGATTTGGAATCCCTAATACCTACCAAATACTACGTTTGGCAAATATTACATTGTATTTTGCATTTCTTGCATCAGTTTATTTACTATTTATATTGATATATTTGACAGGTTATAGGAGATAGTCTTTAACTTTGAAAATAATTATATCGAATGACGTGTCAAGTGCTATACTATTGTATATCTGTACCTTTTTTATGTTTATCTAGTTCAATTTACCGTTTTTTATGGTTGGAAGCCATGACACCATATGGTGTCAGATCAATTTAGAATCATTTTTTCATGACACCATATGGTGTCATTTTAAATATAGAATCATTTTATCATGACACCATATGGTGTCATGAAGTGTGAAAGAGTTAAGGCCATTGACTATATTTGTTGAGCTTTATTAAGAGACTGCAATACCAAAATTACCGTTCTGAAAATCGGTAAAATTATGTTTTTTTGACATATTTTAATGTTACCGGTAACGGGAAATATTTTTTTTACCACTACATTTCGGCAAAAAGAACGGTAAAAAATAAAAGTAGCACATAATTGTATTTTTACATGTATCGTTGTTTTTGCAGAAATTATTGAGATTGTTATTTCTTTTTCCGGCTTAATACGAAATTTTATTTTCTCTATAACAAATAAGGACTGCAATACCAAATTTGCCGTTACCAAAAATACATAAAATTTAAGTTTTTACATTCAATTGTTATCAAAAAAAACCTTATTCTTGTCTTTAACCTAAAATTTTACATTCTTATAATCGGTTAATTAACGCCACTATACAAATAAAAAGTAATTTTTCAATATGAGTTTCAAAAGTATATGTAAACTGTTAATTCTACATGTGCAAAAAAAATTGACACTTATTATTATACACAATTAAACTCGATGGCTCCTTGTGTTTCCGATGTTTTTTTTTTTCTCCATATTTTATTTAGAATTAAATAGCAAGAAATTTTAGCAATTTTTTATTCGTTTAAAGGCGTGAAAAACAGGCGAACAGTCTTTATATACAAAAAACGTATTTAAATGCAGTAATGCATACACGGAAAGTCATAAAATGTATTTATTGTTACAATATGTTCGGTAAAAACCATAATTAAAAAATCTGTTAAAAAAAGTAATAACAGAAATAAACTTTAAAGATAAAAAAAACTTGCCAAAGCACATTTACAGTGTATATTTTTTTACTAATTAGGTTGGTACGAATTTAGGCTTCTTTTTTGAATGTTATTGGATCAAGCATAAGATACGACGTAAAATTTTTTTGCAACTTAACCCTTTCGCTGATTCGCGAAAAAATCGCTTTCTAAAAAAATAGGGGTCCCATAAATTCTTGAACCCTTAGAATGTACAAAAAAGAAAATGTAGGTTTTTCAAAAAAGAAGGAAAGTGCAAAAAACAGAGGTTCGGAATTTTGGACAAAAATAAAAAAAAATACCACTTATAGGTATAAAAGACAAAAAAATTAAAAAATAAAGCGAAATATGTCAATCATTTTTAGCGATTATAGTTCAAAATTGATTTTTTTTCATATTTTTCATGCTTTTTTCACTACAAACATAATCAACATTTTAGTGGTCATATAAATATAAATAGACTTGACATAATGCCGAGGAACACAATTCCAGTAAAAAAGTTCCAAAACATAATTTCACTGGAATAGCGACATGGATTGTTAAAATTGATATAACTCGTAAAAATCAAGAAAGAATTTCTTGACCGATTTAGAAGACATAATTCAAGGAAGTGTTCCTTGAAAAATATCAACGACAACATTCTAGTTCAAGAATTTACTTAGACCAAATGTCAAAGATATAATCTCAAGATGAAATGTTTCTTGATGAAATTGTCTGAAGATATAATTATATGAAAAAATAGCACTTGACAAAATGTCGAAAATTACTTTCAAGGATTTAGTGTTGCTTGACACAATTTCAACAAAATAATTACAAGGAAAAATTGTGCAACAAGCCCAATGTAAAGACAAAAATTCCAAAGAAAAACGTTTTCTCAAAGACTGCAGTGGACGGAAAACCATAAAAAAAAAATTTATAACACCATTTTTAGAATATTCCCAAAACAAATGTCCTTGAATAATACCTTGAAAAATGCTTTTCTTAGCATATTGGCACAATAAGTCCCAATAACTGAAAGGTAAACAAAATACAAACAAAATTTCGTGTTGTAATAATTTTTGAGTGGATTTTTACTGTTTAAGGTTTTCTTATAAACGTCATAAAATCAAAACCGTCACATTTATTTGTCTAAAATAAATTGACTGAAGTTTTTTGGCTACAGATCAAAAGTAATTGCTATAACTTGAATGTGTCAAATATTATGATGTATTTATGTATTTATTTATTTAGATAATTATAAATCTTTGAAAAGCATTGGATTTAATTACCCATGTATGATCGTGTTATTACTGTTTATTTTATCAACTCCAAATGCAATTCCATCTTTTGTTATTGAGGTTTCTTTTTCGAAGTACATAATCAAAAATCATGATTTTAAAAAAAAAAAAACCATGCATACTAAATTTTACTATAAAATTAAAGCACGATGGAAAAGATTAACTTTTTTTATTTTTATGTCTGCAGTATTGAAATGGTCTTGTCTGAAATTAAACTATTGTACTATTATTTTCAAACTACATAGCAACTTTAAAATGTAGGTTTTTGTAAAGTTTATAAAAAAACATCAAAAAACCAAACTCTTTGTTATTTTATATACAATGAAAAGTTTAAAACTGCGCACTAAATTATTAAGTAATCTGTTTATGCACATATAAGACTTATATAAACAACACAATTAAAAAACAATATTCGATAATTTACTCGGAAATTTGTATCTAATGAGAATCTGACTGAGCAGTTATCAAATCAAAACACTGTTATAACAGATCTTTATGGGGCCATGTGGCGAACGCCTCTTTACCTTTATACGAAAATTTGATTGGTTGTTTCAAAGTTAATACTGAAATAGCAACAGATTAAAAAATGCACATCATAAGCATTGACTCTATTATAAGTTAATGTTTAAAAAAGCCTGTTTTTTTTGTTTTTTTAACCGCCAGATTTAAGGCTTACAAAGTTCTCATTGGGGTGAAATATCAAATTTGTTTCTAATATTAAAATCTTTATTTTCTTAAAGAATTTCACTTTGTAAAAAATAGTAGATATATGCAAAATTTTTTGGTTACGTTTAAAGAATTTTGGAAACAGTAACAAAAAGATTATTTTGCATCTACACGGCAAAGAAAAATGCTTTTCTGTGTCTTTCCAAGCCAAGCAGTTTTAGTAAAAATCGATTTTTAGATTTTTATTGACAAAAGACCCCAGTCTGAATTACAGGAATACTTAAAATTTTCATAAATACATTTACAAGAAAAAATAACATATATAATTACATAGTTTTAAAAATTCAATATTTTTGAATGTTTAATTTTTTTTGATATATAAAACTAATTTATTTATTGATTCGTCAGTTGATGGCAAAAAAGTACTAAATATTTCATTCTTAAAATACTTACTGTAAATTTTTAAGGCAAAGTCGAACAAATGCCGTGTTTGAAAAACTTATCTATTTTGTAGGTATAGAAAAATAGAGACTTTATTATTGTAATATTGCAAAGCTTCATATGTATATTCTACTCTCTAAAGTGTAAAAAATAAGAAATAAATGCAATTTTGCAATGTGTATACTAAAAATAATGCACGGTATCAGGGGCGTAGCCAGGACCTTTTTAGAGGAGGAAGGAGACAATAAAAAATTACTAAACAAAAAAAAAACAATCTGTAAAAATCGCTTTGATAAAAAAATTTTGCTATAAGAATTGGAGCGCGCCACCTGTTTTCCTTTAATTAAATAAGCATAAAATGGATGCACGGTTAGATTCTTGCAATATGGTTTTTATATTATCGAAAAATTAAATCTTGCAAATGAAATTATATTTGTACATTTAAAAATATTTTTTGAATGTTATTCTTGTTGTATATGTCAACAAATATGGTTTTTTGCATTTATAATTCCGTGTTTTGTTGATTCTTGATTTTTAACGCCTAAAAAGTGCTGCGCATGAGTGGCGCGGTGCGCGCGCCCCAATTAATGCCATAAT
>JAQFYM010007496.1:0-10318 GCA_034694785.1 Agrenia bidenticulata
TCACAATATGACTATACCAGGGTCTGAAAGTCGAAAACCTAGATTGAAATTAGACATGTTACTATATAAAATAAAAACAAAAGTGTATAAAACTTTTAAACTACTATTTATTAATAGCTCTCCCAATAATCTTTTAAGAAACGAGTTTTGCTACAGTTTATTTAGCGTTTTCTTTAAAAGAACAAATTTTGCGTTGGTTAAAATGCGTCTATATGAAAATTTACTTTTTATTTGCATTTTTTGTTTTTGTTTTAAGTATTTTTTAGCAATTCTAACTAGAATCCTAATTAAGCGTAGCACCAACTTATTAAAAGTCAATTTTTGCGAACTTATAGCCATTAAGTACGTTTAAAAGATATTTAAAAATACCGGCATTTTTACCGGCAATTTACCCGGGAATGCCGGGTTTTTTTTGTAAAAAAACCCGGCAAAATTCCGGGCCCTAGTAATAATGTACACAAATACGCTACTTTAAAATTTATTAAGCACGTATAAAGTTGCTTAAAGTGTATTTTTTTTTCTAAATCCCCAAAACTTTTAAATGTTACCAAAATGACATTTACTATAAAAATTAAAAACTACAATGTTTAAAACATAAAAAGATAATACTAAGTATTTTTTTAGGATAAGAATGCGTAAGAAGCAACAAAAACAAAGTATGAAACAACAAAAAAAATAAACAATTTGTACTAAAAAAATATAGAATAAACGATAAAGAAAACTAAAAAACAATTGGCAATTAATATACAAAATGCTTGCATACATACAAAATTAATGTATTTTGACTGTGCGAAAAAACCAGATTGCAACACCTTTAAATAAATTCATATTTTTCGGCGAATTTTTTTCTTAAGATTTTTCATCTTTTACCGTTTTTTTTATTACAGTTTGTCAAAATCTTATTTTCTCAGCATTATGTTTTAGCTTTTTTGTTTATTTGCATTTAAAAAAAGTGATTTATTTTTTTTTAGAGACAAAAATTATGCAAACATCTATAAAAAACAATCATTTTTCTAATTTTCCTTAAAAGTTATCAAACCGACTTTTTCTGCGGCAAGCTCTAAAGCATATGTTTGAAAGGCAATCAGCTACTTGGTTACAAAAAACTCTTTGATGGCTATAACAATATTGATACAGTTCTGGGATGTTTTCGTAAAAAGTTCGCTTGTAAAACAGTCTTACTTGTAGCTTGGCGTATATATTGCATTTGCGACTGTTTAGTATAAAACTGGGAAATGACTTTGCATTTTTTTTGCAGTATACGACAAAGTCATGCAGAAAACAAATACTTATTACCACGGTATTAATAAAAAATCCGCATAACCTCGCTATATAATTTTTTCTTCTTATACGTATTAAAAATAAATTGTATATGGGCCTAAATGAACACAAAAAACAATCTTATTTAACAAAAAAAACAAAATTTGACACTAAAAAATATCTATTAAAAATAGTATAATTTGCCTACATTTCAACATATAAAACAAAAACCTACTTATTTTTACGGCAATCCATCACCTACGTATTTGTACCTCGTTTTGTAACTGTATTGTAGCGTATAAATTAAAATTGCTCGAACACTATGTTCTTTTATGCAGGTGAAATCCCATAAAAAAACACTAACCTTTTATTTTTATTTTGTAGCAATAAGATTGCGATAATTTTTGTATAATACTTTAAGTATCAGTAAGCAATGTATCAAAAAAAATAAATTTACTAGATGTATTATTACAAAAATGCAATTTGATGTTTTTGAAATGCAAGATTTACGCAGGACTCATTTTTAAATACATATTGATATAGTTTTATCAGTAAAAATGCCCGGAAAAAATTTGATTAAGCACTGTAAACTTAGAGAAAAAACATGTTAATATTGTATATATATAATATAATGCTTAAATAAGCAAAATTGTTTGTGTTAATATTTTTTTGTTATCGAACTTTAAAGAGCAAGCCAAAAAAAGTATTTTTCACGCCTTAACTATTTTAAGATTTTCACTTTATTAGCTGTTTACTTCATATAACTTCAATAGTAATAGAATATTTTGATAACCTCGAGCTGCATTTAATTGCTTTTTATGTCGGCAATGCCGCATTTTTTGTGTACGCCGAAACCTTTAGCCTATTCTCTCTTTCCCGGACGGAGTAGATACCGTAACCGCAAAAAAACGATCCGGTACCAAACTGGTTTATGCGATCCGTATTCGGACTTTTTGGTTTAGATGTAGGCCATAAATTTTACAATAAAACTCAAAATTTTGTTTTTTCAACATATAAAACAGTTTAATTTTATTATTTTT
Source organism: Agrenia bidenticulata (assembly GCA_034694785.1). NCBI lineage: Eukaryota > Metazoa > Arthropoda > Collembola > Entomobryomorpha > Isotomidae > Agrenia > Agrenia bidenticulata. The sequence continues at coordinate 2,301 of JAQFYM010007496.1, forward strand.
CAAATTTACAACAAAAAAAGTTCTCCTAAAAAACATACATTAAAACAAAAATAAACCAATAAAAGATGTTTTACATAGTATTAATACGCAAAAATGTCATAAAATGATTATTATAGACAAATTGCATAATTCATTGCTCTTTATGTAGCTTTGTTATTTTTTACAGCACTTTGCAGCGTTTTATTTGCAAATTTTGTTTTTTCTTTTTTTGTTTTTTGCTTTTTATCTTACCTGTTTTTGATTTTGCTTTCGGTGTTAAATACATGTATACTAAATTCTTTTTACTACAAGCAGCATTATGTACAATCGATTTGATCAAAAAGCTTTTAAGGCCGTTTCTTTTTATTCTAAAAAAAAATAGCACCCAGGAATCTTGTGCCAATATTTTATACCCAGAAATGTACAGAAATTACTTTTTATAGTTTTCCAAGTAAAATCAAATACTGTGGCATACTCTTGAAAAACACACGGTTTTGCCAGACTCATGCTCTTAACCGTACATTTTAGAAAGTTATTTTACTTGTTTCTTATATATTTTGTATATCGAATTTTGTAGGTGGTGCATTAAAAGCACCTTGATGCTGTATATCTTGTAAAAAAGAGCTACTTATTTTATTTAATCGTTGTATAAATCCACTTTTGTATTATTATTTTCTGTAAATATTTTTTCTCTCTTTTATGTCCCATGTCATAACAGAAATTATATAAAAATAAAAATGCAAACAAGAAACTCGTTGTGACCGTTATAAGATAACGTATAAACAATTTTTTGCAACATATCGTAGGAAAGTGCATTAAATATAGAAACAGTGGGGTTGGATCGCTAAGGAAATTGCTGGAATAATATAAGAAAAAAAGCACGCTTGAATATACAAATCAACGGTAAAACAACAAAAAACAAGAATTTGACGTATATAGTCGTAATCTGATTCGATCAAAAAACATTTATTTGAATATATAAAATTTAATATTAAAGATGATGCTGACAAGCCTAGTGCGACATATATTGTACGTGCAAGAATCTAGTTATGTTAACCACTGGCAATGTTTACTCGAGACAGCGTATAGTTACATCTAAAGTACTTGTTTAAGCTCTCAAAAATGAAAATCGACGCATAGATAAAAAAAAAGTGATGATTGATATATATGAGAAGAATTAATATAAAGAACTTCTATTTTACGTAAATTTTGTGGTAAAGCAATTGGCACAAACGGAAAAATAATATTTTAATACACTTTAAGTGCAGTAGAAATGTTTAGTTAGGAGCAAAGTCCATGGGTTAAAAAAAACGAACATAAAGAAAACTGAAACGAACGGATAGGCAACCAGCAAATAAGTTAAGGAATACAAAATATATTTTTAATAATCAGCTAAAATACATAAAAAGCAGTGAAAATTTATCTTGTATTTTTAAATCTTATAAATACTCGTAAAATTATGAAGTTTCATAGGCGATACAAACAAGGTATCGAAAAAATTAATTGTATTTAATTTTTAAAAGATTGGCAATTATTGTAATTGCGTTTTCGGAAAAAGCAATTATTGTAATATCACTTTAGAAAAACTCATTTTTTTCGTAATTTCATTTAAGACCAAATAATTTCTTTTAAATATATAATCAGAAAAAAATAGCGCAAAAAAATTCCAAAACCTAGATACCGGGTTTTGCATCCAAAATGCAGCAAATGCAGAACCACCAAGCCGCAGTTTAATACTCACCGTTCCGCAAGAGTCAATAAAACATGCCCAGTTGTGTATATAACATGCCGCGGTACATTAGACATTATGCCGCATAGCTTTTCACATCATGCAGCAAGAGTTAATACAATATGTCGTGCTTCAATAATTCAAAATGGTGCAAAAAAATATTTGAAATGCCTTAGCCATAAAAAAATTTAAAGATTTATTTTAATTCAAAAAAAATATTTTAATACGTTATTTATTGATTATACTTAACCAAGATCTTCGCCATTATTACATTGAACGAAATATGATTTACAATGCCGAACATATATAGAAAAAACGTCTTTACCTATTTCTTCGGTCCCAGTAAGCCTTCTGCTAAGCAATTCTTCCCCTTTCCTTAGTGCAGAGGCCCTTTGGGTACTGTTTTTTCTTTTGCTAAATGATTCGCCGTATGGATTTAAGAATAGGGAATAGCATAAGAGAAAACGAATTGCAAAGGCATAATTATTATGAATAATGTAATTATGAGATGACGGCGAAAATTATCCATAAAAAATATATAATCCTCTTCAAGGACTATCATATATACTAATTCATAAAGAAAACATTGGCATAAAGATAAGTTGACACCTATTCTAGAGTTGCTCTGAAATGCATACTTTTTTTGATTATCATTAGCTACAATCATATTTTTTTTTGTTTGTGTTTTTAACAATAACATTCGGGGTTATGTCCCATTATGAATACCCATGACCCTTTTGAGTAAAGGTAAATGGACTTTTGTCAGTATATATGAAATTTTTGAAGCGCATGTGAAAGGGGTTTTATAGATACTTATTAACATAACGCTGCCTTTCATTCTATAATTCTGGTATATTTCCATATTCTGGTATAGGTCTTAGCAATTTATACGTATAATCTAACATCAAAAGCCAGTGCCGAACAGTAGAAATGGCAACATCGCCATTTAACTCGGAATTATTCACGAATTGGTATACTTATTATCTAAAATTAAAGCGGTTATCTGCTCTAGAATTTCATCTGCTAGTTTATTATTTCTAGTTCTACTACTAGAGCTTGCATTAACAGTGTCGTATTCTGTACTTCTTCGTAAGGTTTTTTGCACAGTGTCTTCGTCTATATCAAAAAGGCGGCCGACTCCCCTTTTACTGTTTCCTACTTGAACAACATATCGTATAATTAATAATCTATTTGACTCCGGTAACCTCTGACTTAAGAAGCCTGATCATTGTAAAAATGTTGTAATACGACCCAATACATAGATAATAAAAACCTTTAAATATTAACTTATATTTAACTTATAATTTTAACATTAATTACTAAAACCTTAAATATTAAATTTTATTTGCATAAGTATTTTGTTGGGTGCGGCTTTTTTTCCTTTTACTGTGGCTTTTTTAATATTAACGCGCGGCATAATGTATATTCTCTTGCGGCATATTGTTAAAAATATGCGGCATTTTTTGCGTATATACCGCGGCATTTTTAAAAAACAACTGCGGCATGTTGCCCTGACTTATGCGGCATGTAACCTCGACTTATGCGACATGCTGAGTATGTAACTGCGGCTAGGTGGTTAGGCATTTGCTGCTCATGCATGCAAAACCCGGTAATTTTAGACAGCTTTTTATACGTTTTCGATAGACTTTTAAAAAATACTATCTTATATGTCGTTATTATACCCTATAGAGTAAAAAAAATAATCGATCAAATGTTGTAAGTTAAAAAAAATTTTAAGTAAATTACGTATAGATATTCAAATCTAAAAAAATTGTACAATTTTTGGTACCTGATATGATTACATAAATTAGTTTACTTGAAATATAAAACCGTACATTTTTTGTGTTTTAATATTAGAAAAAACCTGTTTTGTTCATAAAACAAAAAATATAAATTTTCTTTGTTCGTTTGATTGTATTTTATTTGATATTTATTTATAAAATATTTATTTTACAAAAATGAATGGGGATCCTATTAACTAAGCTCTAAATATAAAGTTCTCTATTTGACATCACAAAAATTTTTTTTTTTCTACATTACAGTATAAAAGTGTTTTTAATTTTACGCTGTTTGATTTACAAGTACTTTTTAAAGAATACCGAAATCAATATGAAAAAAATACAAGGTAAAATAGAATAATTGCAAGCAATTGCGAGTAATTTATAATTGTAAAAACCAAAAAAAAAGTTATTGCAATGAATTAATTTCCGATATCTGCATTTTCAGTTTATTTTTTGGATACCCTGGATACAAATATCTTCTTATTTTCCATTTTTTTTTTTTAAATATAACTGATTTATATCTTCGAAATTTATCTATAATCGATCCTGGTAATTTCAACTTACGTTCGTTGATATTTTAGTTTGTTATTATATTCAAAGTGGGTTCCAATAACTAACCTTTTATGGTAACCACTATTGAGTTGCAGCCAGGATATGCAGCATCCCTAATAAGATGATATATTTCTAGAAATTGCTATTACATGTACAAAAAAATCGATTACCGATATACATATAATCATGTTTTTTTCTAATACATGGTCCAAATACATTTTTACGCAAATTTTATCCTTGCAAACTTTAAATAATTATCTCCATGGTATTCTTCTCTACAGATTTATTCAGTTAGGTTTGTCTCTGGGTGAGTAATCGGCATATCTAGATTTTGTCACTAGCTACAACTTTTGTTTATATTTTGACAATGTATGAAAAATTCTGCATATAAATCAATTCCTACCGCATAATATTGAATAATAAAAATATTTTGTGGCGTGAAACCTAAAAAATTACTTTTCACATAAACATTTAAAAACATTTTGTAAGAAAGCTCAATTTACTCATAAATCACACTTCAAAATACTTCTTGATATAAAATAGAAGAACACATTCAAATACATATTAAAAAACGCGTAGATAAAAAACAACCCCGGCTACTGAAGGTATTAACCAGTCAGTCCAATATCTTTTGTGAAATTTTAAACTTCCCTTGTAGCTGGATGTTAGTGTATTCAGTAAATACTTGTATTCGCACCTCTTTTTGTAACTAATATTTTTGCATCTATTTTTTATATGCAAAAGCAAAAGCTTCGTTACCAATATTTTACAAAGAATACGAACAGCTAGGTATTTTTTTTTTGCAAATCATTTCAGTTATGAAAAAAAGACAAATGTATCTCAATGTATCTTTTATTCTAGTAAAAATTCATTTCGAAATCGGTTTTAAAATGCCTCACACACGTTTAATATTTGACACGAATACTATATAAGGTAGTCTGTATTGCCATAGTTGCTTTTTATATGTATCAGTCTTGTTTTGAACTTTCTTTTGTAACTGGGTTTTTTATTACCAAGACTTTACTGGGTATTTTTATTCTATATAATATGCACCCAGAAAAAATCTTTGTTCTTATTACCGTGATTCTATTCCTGTATAATATCTGCAAATCGGCTCCCAAAAATTTTTTACCGTTAAAAAATTAAAAAAAAAAACAGGAGCTAAAAAACACGATATAAGTTTTTATCATAAACAATAAATATTTTTTCCTAGGTTTAAGAAATAATTTTTATTTTTTATATAAAATAGCAATTATACTATGCGAAAAACAAAATTTCATACCCTTTTTTTTACACTGTAACGCTTTTAATACGAAAAATATCTATTTAAATGACAATATTTTTTTTAAGATATTGCAGTTTATAAACTAGTATTTATTTATACTACACGATTTATTTTCTTTGAATGGTTATTGCTATCCGATTTGCAAAGACCTTCAATTTTTACATTTAATAAGTGTGTAAAAAAGTGACAAAATACTCAAATTGCAATATAATCTACAAACTTTTATATACAATCATTGGTTTTTGTCTGTGTTTTTTACACGCGTTAACCCCCATTTTTTATTGCATAAGTTTTTTGACAAATTGCGGGCTTCATAAATTGGTTTAAATTAAACATGCTTTTTTAAAAATATTTTTTAATTCTTGTACAATAATAATAAACTTGATTTTCTTATATTTTTAACGTAAAAGCAAGCTTAGTTAGATTACAAGTATAAAATTACACTGTTAATTTCTTACAACATTTATCATAAGTTTTAAATGTATTTTGGTTTTAAAGTTTTATTTTAAGAATCTATTGCCTATAAAATATGCTTTTTATAATTCTATACAAATTTCATTTTGCACAAAAAACATATGTAAAAACCTCATAAAGGATACCATATGAACAGATTTTATTTCAGATTACAAAAAAATACTAAAATATTGTAGTTTAAAAAAAACAACTGTATATTAATGTTTTTATTCGCATAGTTATCGGAATTTGCTTTAGCTGTATAAAGACACAGACACAATACTTAGTTAATAGAAAAAAAATTTTAAAAAAAATCGATAAAGCGGTATTGTCTTTTAAAAAAAATAGTATTGCTTCCTATATATCTTATACTGATTTGGAATCAAAGTGACCTATTTTTACAATCAAAGTGACCTGTTTTTGCAATCAAGTAGACTTTTTTGCAATCAATATGAATGTTTTTTTGCAGTAAATATGAATTTTTAAAATGATTTGATTTTTATTGCAATCAAATGATAAAAAAATGTTTTTTCTGCGATTAAAATACTATTTTTTAGTATTTTCTTATACTTTATTTATATATTCCATATTGCAATTTTTATGTGTTTTCTTGATAAACATTTTGGTAAAAAAGTTTCGTAGAATGCTACATAAAAATATGTGTAGAAACTTTTTTCTTTATTTGCTTTTAAAAATCAGGCATCCCGTTTTACTGGCAAAAAAAAATATATCTATTGCTTAAAAAATTATTTTATCTGCTAAAAAAAATTATTTTTATTATTAATAAATCTATACTGATTGCAAAAAAAAGTTTAGCTGGTTGCAAAACTAGTAAGAAAATATTAATTGACGTAGATTTAACAAAATTTATGTATTTTTATAGAGTTTATTTATTTAAGTGCTTTATACTTGTTCTAAAATTTTATTCCCTTGCGCTATACGCACGCAATATACCCCAAGTAAGGTAAAATAAGCTTAGATATGCAAATAGTATGTTTTTTGTTGCAATTTTTTTACAAAAACTTTATCTTTGGAGCGTGCGGAAAACTGCATGCCTCTGATAAGACTTTACTTTATTTGTAAATTACAAGAAAAATAAAAACCAAAAATGAATATAAAAATCGAATGGTTAATACGATACATATAGGTGTTGTTGTTTATATACACGTTTTGTATAATTAAAAAAAAAACTGGCAACTATATTTGCAAAGTAAAAAATTAGATCGTGCTACTCGTTAGCCAAATTAGTATATTAAGCTTTTTAATTTTACGCAAGTTCGATATGAAAAATTAAAGTTTTAGTGCGTGCGAAATCTAAACCCGTTGAAAATAGGTAAAGTATATTTTATTGATTGTTCGACCTATATACAATTTTTTTTCTTGATAGAAATTCAAATTTTTAAATGGCTTGTTTATACATTTTGGCATTATACATGTTACCGGCAAAGTGTATTTTTAGGCAAAGTGCATTTGCCTAGGCAATGTTCCATTTTAGGCCACAAATAAAATGCTTTTGGGTCCTAAAATGGAACATTGCCTCCGAAAGTGCACTTTGCCTAAAAGTACACTGTGCCGGTAACATATAGTCTCAAAAAATTTTGTTTACTAAAATATTTTTTATTTACGGAATTTTTTGCAGAAGCAAGCTTTTTTTTGTCGAGAATACATTAGAGCTTATATTGCTTCGTTGTTCTATCTTCTTTTACTTCACTATCCATATTTTAATTTTTTACCCCATTTTCTTCGCCCCATATTTTGTAAGACGATGCTTGACACCCTCGAATAAAATTAAAGTGACAGCCCTGCTAACACCCCTGCGTAAAATGCCCCGTTAATAAGTGCAATAAACCTTTTCCTGTGATAATAAATCAATAGAATTAGAAGCACAAAATTATATTTATATAAAATGAAATATTAAATTATATCTTGAATGTTTAGATTTTTGCGTCTTAACAGGTTTTTGACTAAAATTTCATGGCGGTCTCGAGATTTTCGAAATCGAAATATTAGGCATAATAGACTGTATTTAAATAATGATCTTTATATATCAAAGACTTTTAAAATATGTAGAAAATAATATTTTGCAATATTAGGTTTATTGCATCTTTTTTAGCTCGCTATCAATCAGGTCCAGTCTCTCAAATAGCGTAGGATGGGAGTGGTGATATGCACTGTACCATTTATCTGGGCATATATTTTCCTTGTTATCCACTGTTATTTTTACTAGTCCACTCTTTAA